>JAENPR010001844.1:0-103583 GCA_018135685.1 Themeda triandra | reverse complement strand
TTGGATTTTATAGAATTTTAAAACACTTTTCCGCACGGGCCACTACCCATGTTACGAGGCCAACACGGTCGTAATTTCATGCCAGCTCCCGGATACGGCCTCAACATACTCCAAGAATCATGAATATTATTTTTTGAATCAAAAGTCTGCATTATTTCATGTATCTCAGTTCAAATTTAGAGTTGCGGGAAAAATTCAAAGAAACCAAAAAAATTAAGGAAATATAGCTACAGAACTCAAAATTGTCCCAAATTTTTAAGGTGGGTTTTATGTAGTATAGGAAGGCACCGAGAAAAAAATTGGGGCAAAAAAAAAAAAAATTCAAACTTTGCCGACGGCCTTGGATGGTCGGCAAGTGGTTTGCCGATGGCCCGCCATCGGCAAAGTAGGTGGCCCCCGCCATACAAGGCCGCCACGTGGAAAGGTTTGCCGATGGCTGTGGCCATCGGCAAACATGTTTTTTTTAAAAAAAAAGGAACTAGAAGGCTGAGGCCCAGCCAGCCCAACCCTAAACCCATTCCCCATCCCGCCCGACCTCCCTCGCGCCGCCGCAGCTCCGCCGCCGCCATTGCCGCCGCCGCAGCTCCGCCGCCGCCACCGCAGCTCCGCCGCTCCGCCACGCCACCCCCGCGACGCCGCGCCACCGGAGCTCCGCCGGAGCACCCTCGCGCCGCCGCAGCTCCTCCGCGCCGCCGCAGCTCCTCCTCCACCACGCCGCCGCCGCTCCGCCCGCCCGAGGCCGGCCGCTCCTCCGCGCCGCCCGCAGCTCCTCCTCCACCACGCCGCCGCCGCTCCGCCCGCCCGAGGCCGGCCGCTCCTCCCGCGCCCGCCGCGGCTCCCGAGCCCGGGGCCGCCTACCGAGCGGCGCGGCCCCGCCGCCACCTTGGCGCGGCGCCACCTTGGCCGCCCGCCGAGGCCGCCCCTCCACCTCCCTCCGGAAGGCGGCGGGGGCCGCCACCGGAGCTCCCCGCCGCTCGTCCCCTCCGGAGAGGAAGAGGAGAAGGGGAGGGAGCCGGGCCGCCACCTCGGCCGCCGCCGGCGAGGGCCGCCGGCCGCGCCACCTTGGTTGTCCGGCGCCGGTAGAGGAGGAGGAAGGGGAGACAAGGAGAAGAAGAGGAAAAGGAGAGAAGGGAGAAGAGAGGGAGGAGGAAGGAAGAAGGAGAAGGAAGAAGGAGAAGGAAAAGGAAGAAGAGAGGAGGAGGAAGGAGAAGGGAGGAGAAGGAAGAAGAGAGGAGGAGGAAGGAGGAGGGAGGAGGGAGAAGGAAGGAAGGAGGAGGAGGAGGAGGCTCGATCGCCGTCGATCACCGTTGTCCCGCCCTTGCCGTTCGTCCACGCGAGTGTCACCACCCTCGACGTTCGCCCCCGTCATCGTCCACGCTTGACTCCACCGCCGCACCCAAGGTATAACCCTTCTCCTCCGTTGTCGGCCTTCGTGCCGTGTATGTGATTGACGGCCTTCGTGCCGTTTTTGTCGTTGACGGCCTTCGTGCCGGAATTGTGGATGTATGGGCCTTCGTGCCCGAAATGTGGATGCCGGCCATCGTGCCGCCCTTTTCTTGCAGGTTTTGGAAACCTCCCGTACGGGGAGGTTACGCAAATTTTCAACTAATAGTGAAGTCTTTGTTGTATTGCGAGTTGAACGTGTCGGAGGGTACTTGGAGCACCTCTGCGCCGCCACCCTAGGTATAAATCACCTCTCGTGTCTTATAGTTGTTGTAATTACTTTGCGTAACCGAGTTAGGCGTCTCCCGTCCGAAAGAGATTCGCGGTCGTTGGTATGCGGATCGGTGCATATCTCGCGACGGTGTCTCTTTCGGATTGTCCACGTTTTTGGACAGCCCGAGGATGCGTAGATGGGTTAGTTTCCATGTTCCGCCCCGTTTGAGTCGGAGTTTCGTCGGCCCGTCCCCGTTGTTCTCCGGATGCACACTCTCCCGGTCGGGACGTGTATCGGGAGAACAAAGGGGAGGTGCTTGCCGAAATTCCGTCTCGGACGGAGCGGAGCATGGAAGCTAACCTCATCTACGCATCCTTGGGTGGGATTAGGACCTATCCTTCACCTATTAGATGGTAGGAACGCCTTGTAGATGCGGATGTTGGTCTTATTACTCGCTTACGTTGGCGCATGACGGAGGATGGCGACCGTGAGTGGATGTACACGGGATTCAAAGACAAGACCAATGAATGGGTTAAGGGGACCGGGGACTTCCCCGGAGAAGGCATTTGGCCCAGCTTCTAAAGGGGCGATTCGGGTGTTTTGTCCCCGTAGCAAGTGTAAGAACCCGAGACAAGGAAAGAGCAACGGCGAGATGAGGAATGATATTTGGGCGAACGGGTATGTTCCAAACTATACCCGCCGGATCCTCCATGGGGAACCCCAACGGGTTACGGAGGCGGTGGTGAGACCGGACCTCGAGGGTTTGATCAAGATGCCTAATGGCGGACTTGCTTGAAGACGTTGAAGCCGTTCAAGGATTGGAGGTGGTGGAAGAAGATCCGAGGCGACCGCAAAGGCGTACTACGACATGATGGAGGCGGCAAAGGAGCCCCTTCACGAGAAGACCCGCATTTCTAAACTGGATGCCATTTCACGCCTAATTGGGTTGAAGTCGTCACCGGGCATCGGGGAAGGTTTTGATCTCGTGTTGGCAACCGTTGGCGGGCTGCTTCGGAGGAGCACCGCCGCCGAAAAACACGACCGAGTCACGAAGCTCCTTCGTGCACTCAAGATGCCTTATCGCCCGATCCAAGCTTGTAAGAACGGGTGTGTCCTGTTCCGGGAGACCACGAGGCGCAACACACCGTCCGGAGTGCAAAGCCTCTAGGTACGTGGAGGTAGAAGGCGTGATGGCACTAAGAAACAGTCTAAGATCCCCGAGATGGTCATACGACACCTTCCAAGTACTACCGAGGCTGCAACGGCGCATACATGACAGAGGAGTCCGCGAAACAAATGACTTGGCACAAGAATGGCAAAAGATACAAGTGACAAGATGCGGCACCGGCGGATGGTGATGCATGGAAGCACTTTGATACCATGAATCCTCGCATGGCCGAGGAGGCTCGAAATGTACGCGTAAGCGGCAACAATGGGTTCAACCCGTTTGGAATGATGGCGGCCCCGTACACTTGTTGGCCCGTGTTTGTGATCCCCCTCAATCTTCCCCCCGGCGTCATGTTCGACCCCAAGAACGTGTTCTTGACGCTGATAATACCTGGACACCCGGGCAACAAAATGGGTGTGTTCATGCAGCCAGTGTGGGATGAATTGCAGAAAGCTTGGGATGAGGGGGTACTGACGTATGACCGAGCTACGAAGACGAACTTCACGATGCATGTGTGGTACCAGTACTCAATGCATGACTTCCTGGCGTATGGCTTGTTCAGCGCGTGGTGTGTTCACGGGAAGTTCCCTTGCCCAACATGCAAGGCAGATGTGATGTTCACCTGGCTGGCCAAGGGTGGCAAGTATTCTTCTTTCGACAAACATCGTCAATTCCTAAAGGAGGACGATCCACGAGACTTGATAAAAAGCACTTCACGAAAGGTGTTCAAGTCACCGGCCCCATCCCTAAGGAAAAGAGCCCACTGACATCCTTGCACGGATAGAGGCTCTCGAAATTGATGACAATGGTGGTTTCAAAGGATATGGTACCGACCACATGTGGACTCATATATCGGGCTTGACTAGGCTCCCCTACTACAAGCACCTTCTTCTTCCACACAACATCGATGTAATGCACACAGAAAAGAATATCGCCGAGGCACTTTGGGCAACACTCCTGGACATTGGCAAGAAGTCAAAGGACAATGTTAAGGCTAGACCGAGACGATGTCTATATTGTGGCTAACCGAGACGCCAAGCAAGTTTATTACCTCCCATGGGCAAACCAGAATGACAAGCGCCTTGCGGGTTGGAGCCTTGTGCAGTTCGTATCGCCACGTGGTAAAGCGGCGGTCCCGAACGATGATGATTACAACTTTGACCCAAGGGCAGATGAGTTCTATCAACCCGAGGGGCTAGAAGGTAAGTTGGAGATAGACATTGATTCGTTGATGAGTATGGAAGTAAACAACGACATCGATGAGGACGAGGGTGATGAGGTGCACGATGCCGAGGACTTAAGAATCCTAGATGCCCGGCGAGACGCGACGCGATGTAGAAGTTGGGGAACATGTGGCGCCTAATGATGAGGACTTAAGAGAGCTCGACAATATTGATAGTGATGACGACGATCGATGACGAGGATGAGCTTCCACAATATTGCCGTTTGCGGAGATAGTTTCTAATCCATGTAATATTGATACTGTTATTTATATTACCTTACATTTATGTTTTCTTTACAAGTACTCGCAATCTACTAATACTAACCGGTCTTTGTCATTGCGTCACTCGACAAAATGCCGGGCGGCGGAGGACGGTCGCGCCGACGAACGTCGTTCCAAGGAGTACATGCACCTCGGGCCCCGGCGGGACCACGTGGAGGCCGCCCACCACGAGGAGCACGTGGAGGCCGGCAACCACGAGGAGGAGGACGACGAGGAGCTTGAGGTGGAGCCGTCGACCGCGGGGTGGGAGTCGGCGGAGGACCCCGGGGATGAGGCCGTTTGAGGACGAGGCCGTTTGTGCCGGCGGCGGTGGTGACGACGACGACGACGACGGAGGAGGACGGCGGCGGCGGGTGGCGGTGGCGACGACGACGACGAGGAGGACGGCGGCGGCGGCGGTGGTGACGACGACGAGGAGGAGGAGGAGACTGCGGGCACCTCGGCTTCCACAGCCCCGCGAAGAAGCCCTTCCAGCGGCGGGCCCGCTAGGGCTCCCCGAGCACTTGCCGCGCCCGAGGACCGCCCGCGATCGTGATCTCTCGGGACGTAAGTGTCCATTGTTGATTTCTATACTTGTTCTTATTTCATTTTCGAATTAAAAACGCATACTAACAATTGTTGTGCTTGTGCGGTGGCCGGAGAAAGGTGTCGGCCGAAGTCCTCGCCCCATGTCACTAGCATCCGGGCGAGTGATTAAGGCAAACTTCCTGGCTTGGTCACCATCGAGGGGAGGACGATCGTGCCCGACAAATGGCCATACTACTTCCTAATCAAGGACGCACATGGGGAAGTCCTCGCCGAGAAGATCAAGAAGCGTTAACGGGTGAGTCTTTCAATCGCAACGCATATCTCAATACTACGTATTTGTTGGACTTTTCTCAAACAATGGAATGATGTTTGATGCTCCGTGTGCGGTTGTACTATAGGTTGGCGGAGGGCAGGACCCCAATGTGGCGGACCGGCATCGGGACAAGGTGTGCGAGTTGCGGATCAAGGACATGTTCTACGAGGCACACACCCGGGCCGTCATCTCCTACTACGCCAACTTCGGGGGATGAAGGTGGATAAGACCCGAGCCGGGAGATGATATGTGAGCCGGAGACCGACCTCACCGAGGAGCAGTACATGCAGGTAAATAAGTAGGAAAACATCCGCTGTGATTCCTTATGTGACACATTCAACTCATTATCGGAAGATCTAATACTTGAATGTCATGCGGACACCTCCGGGCTGGTGCGGCAAGTACGCCGACCGCCGGCGTGCGATTGTCGAGGGGTGGCAAACGCCGGCGGCGTACGTGGAGCACGAGCACGTCGGGCGAAGCGCTTGGAAGAGATGGCGAGGTCCGGGGTCTCACACCACCGGGGAGCGGAACCTCAGCGAGTTCATGGAAACATGGGTATGCTTGTGTTCAACCATTTCTTATAGCGCCGGATTTCATATATCTCTACTTGTAACCATGTTTTCTGTTTTTCTCGCAGAGGGAGCACCACCCCGACCAGCCGCCCATCAACGAGTACATGGGGTGGGCCCTTGCTCACAAGGGCCCGGCCCAAAGCGCCCTCCACCACGTACAGCTCTTCGGACGGGCCAGAGAAATACACCAGCCCGGTCGTGTACGACAAGCTCACCAAGTACGCCGCCGCAGCTCGAGAGGCCCATGGCGACACCTACGACGTCACCGCCGAGCCCATAGACCCTAAGCTCGTGATGAGGTTGGGAGGAGGGAAGCAGCACGGCCGGTTCTATATGGCCCACAGCGCCATTGACCCGTCCTGTCCGTCCCGACGCGACCGAGATCCGCAAGGAAGACCGGCGTGGGGGCGCACCGCGGTCCCCATAGCGCCTCGGCAGCCGAGCGGTGCGCGGATCGCGGGTCTTCGGGTAAGTGGAGTTTCATTCGTCGTTCGACCGTTTCACAAATAATGTACCTTGCCTTCAAATACAATCCACCATGCTCGTGTAATATTGCGAGGCCACGGTCCGGGAGGTGCTAGCCAACCGAGGCGATGGCGCTTGCCTATCGAGCACGCGGCCTCGATTGCGCTGCACTACCCGGCGGCGTGGTCGCGATGTCCCGGACATGCGTGCCATGGGAATGGGTGAGCCTCCGGCCGCTTTCTTCGCTCCACCACCAGTTCCTCCACCGCCGCCTTTTCGGCACCTCGTCCGGTGAGTCCCTACATTGCCTATCGCTTTAGCTTGTGATGCCATCCGCAGTACTAATTCCATCACTTGGTCTTTTTGCGATTACGGTCGGAGGGTTCGAACCCAACTCCAGTGCTAGCCCTCCAGTAGGTGCTTCTCCACAGTTCCTCCTCCACAGCCCGGTTGGGGTCCTTTCCGCAGCCTCCTCACGCGGCCGTTCGTCCCGACACCTCCACCGACGCAGGGTACTCGTGGCCGCCGCGGGGCAGCCCGGGCCGTCTCAGTTCCCCACGCAGCCGGGGTACTCGTGGCCGGCGCAGCCGCAGCCCGGGCCGTCTCAGTTCCCTCAGCAGCTCGGCCACTGGCAGTACTCGTGGCAGCAGCAGCAGCAGCAGCCGCAGCCGCAGGGGAGTTGGCCTGCGTGGGAGGAGGCTTCTGGGGGCTCGGGGACCCAAGGGGACGGCGCCACGAGCTAGGTAGCTTCTATTCCTTATTTTGGACCTTGTTGTGTCACGTCGGACATGTTTGGCCGATGTAGGACTTGTATGGATGCATTTGGACTTGTCATATGGATTTGTAGGCATGGACATGGATTTGATGCTATATTATGTTTGAAATGGCGTATTATTGCGCATATATGTGATGAATGTTCTATATATTGCTTGTGATAACATGCTCGTGATTAAATGTGCTGGGAATGGAAGAAAACAGGGAAAAAAAGGAAAAAAAAAATTCCCATTTGCCGATGGCCAGCCATCGGCAAACCTGGGGAATTTGGCCCAGGGAACACCAGATTTGCCGATGGCCGAGGCCATCGGCAAAATGACCAAAAGTTTGCCGATGGCCACGGCCATCGGCAAAAAAAATCGGGAAATGATTTTCTTAAAACAAAAAAAAATTAAGCCGACGGCCGTGGCCATCGGAAAACATAGTTGTTTGCCGATGGCCACGTGGCGTCAGCCATCGGCAAACCCGCCGTCAGCCTGACGGCGGGGCGGCTGACGTGGCATGGTTTGCCGATGGGGGCCACGGCCATCGGCAACCTCTTTTCCGATGGCTTTTATTGTTTTGCCGATGGCTTCAAGCCATCGGCAAAAGATGTGGATCCGGTAGTATGGAGCAGCCGTCCTCATGGTGACGATGAGCGTAACTCAAGTGCGGCATGGCATAGAAGCTGGAACCCTTTCCATAAGCTTAAGGAACAATTTCAAAGGCTTAATGAA
Organism: Themeda triandra; assembly: GCA_018135685.1. Classification (NCBI taxonomy): domain Eukaryota; kingdom Viridiplantae; phylum Streptophyta; class Magnoliopsida; order Poales; family Poaceae; genus Themeda; species Themeda triandra. The sequence continues at coordinate 95,883 of JAENPR010001844.1, read as the reverse complement.
TTGTTCCACCAGGACGGTCCAAATGCGTCCAGCAGGATCAAACAGAGGAAGGAGCTAGTTACGTATATGTGGAATACAGGGTACGATGAAAAGGTATGTACGTGTACCCTCATTTAATTTGTTTCTTTTTTATTTATTCCTGTCTCATTGCACTGGTTTTTGTCAATTTCAGTTTGATGGTATAGACGACCACGCTCCTTTATATATACAATTACTTGACTTGCAACATATATAGGACTACTTATTTCATTAGTTAGTGTAGTACCTGCGCATTGTTGTCATATATACCATCACTCAAGTAACAACAGTACCAGCTAGCATAGCACGTACTTGAATCGAATTCAACATTTCGAATATAAATATAATACGTGGATTCTTTTAATTTAGGCCATTGTTGTCATATTGTACCATCACTTTTCTAAATATTGGGTTCAATTCATACATGCCATATTAAGTAATTAATTTCTCTTTCTCTCTCTCTCTCTTCCCCTTTCACAGTATTATGGATCCTCGGTTACCAAGCCAAACAAATACAATGCTGCCTACATTCGCCGGTGTGCAAAAAAAATCTGGAAAGCACTTGCTGACAAGATGGAGTTGTGTGATATGCTATCGGTGTGGGTGGAAATGTTGCTGTATTCTGCGGAACGCTGCAGCTTTGATTCCCACGCCAGGAATCTCGCTAGAAATAATGGCGGCGAGTTCAGTACTATAATCTGGCTTGTGTTCAAATATCGTATACCACCAGTTGTAAGTGCTAGTAAGGATTTGATCAGACTTAAAGAAGCTGAAGAAGAAGAGGAGGGAATAGGTGAGGAGGAGCTCAAACAGTACGATGGGTCTGACCCGACCAAGCCTCTGCTCATGGCCATCAAGGGCAACATCTACGACGTCACCGAGAGCAGGTCTATTTCTTATCTTACACCAAATATATACCCCAACATGCATGCATGCCCCTTGTTTTCCATAGTCATTGATCAAAAGAATGAGTTCGTGGCATTTACCCATGAAGTGTCCTAGCCTGTAGAAAAAGTAGGGCTCTCGAGATCTTGGAAGCAGTGTGAAGTTTTGCTGTTGTGGAATTAGTTCTTTTGGAACCTGTTGCTGTCCTTTTCTGTTTTTGTTATCTTTTTCGTTTAGTGGCTGCAAATATTGCCTCAGCTCTGGCGTGGGTTGAGCGCGGAGGATGTTAAACCCTGGGCCGTAAACTGAATAATCATTGTGGTCTTTTATGTTAATGAAAGGCCGGGGCAATGTGCCCTCGAACTCTACAAAGAAAAAGTAGTGCTCTCTCAGGTCGAGAATTGTCCATATACATGACAAGTAATGAAAAATTAGCTAGGCTGCATAATTTATTAAATTGGTATGTTGATAACGCAAATGACACTGCTTACAAAGCATTTTTTCACTTGGGTCAAATGCAATGTCCTGTTGTAGCGGAACGAGTAATACTAGCCTATCTGATGGTAGCCTAGTAGTCTAAATTTCAATTACAAGAAGAAGGATTCTAAAATATAGTCCAAATAAAACCGAATGCAATATGATGAGCTAGTGCATGTTTTCAAATTCAAAACATAATACAGTTTGTTGGTTGATAATTGTTTTATCAACTTTGTTAGGAATTTGAGGGTGTTGCAAGGTGTCCAGTTTCCTGTGCCTACGTGACCATGTAATAATCTAATAAGATGTAGTAGTTTTTTTTAAGAAAATAAGATGCAGTTGTTCTGCGGGTGGATCATGCATACTTTCTTGGACGATAATTAATACCGTTTTTTTCTAAGCGTGAAAAATCATGTAACACCTAATTACATTTCAGTTTATGTAATCGAGTGTTGAATTTCACGTTTATTTTGATATTTTTTTGGCAATCCGCAGAACGTCCTTTGGCCCTGGTGGACAATACAACTTGTTCGCTGCTAAAGATGCCAGCAGAGCCATAGCCAAGATGTCTTTCGTGCCAGAAGACCTGACCAGCGACATCTCCGGTCTTGAGCCTTTTGAGCTGGATACCTTACAGGACTGGGAAGACAAGTTCATGAGCAAATACCCAAAGGTCGGCACGATCAAGAAGAGCGTCTCATTGCAAAGGGAAGAAACAACAGCACTTCCCTCTATATAATCAAAAACTATTTTCCTTGAAAGCATTATCAGTACATCACAGCTCCAAAATCCTCTGCTTCCTGACAGAGCAACACTCTCCGATCCGTCTATGATTCTTTTTCCCTCGTCAGTTCTTTCTGATGCTGTGTATGTATGAATGGTGGCAAGTTGGTTCCTGACGCCATTCACATCGAATGCAATGGAACACGACTTGCCTATCGTGTATATGTGAACAAAGCAAAGAGGAAGTAGATCAGAGCAGAAACAAAGCAGAGCAAGAGCAGATGCAGCACCCAGGCATTAGGGTACCGGATTTATTTTCTTTTTGTTTCTTGCTTTGGGCTGTGTGCCTTTGGCAGAGGCCGGAAGGATTTCAAGAGATTGTATAACCTTGATGTAACTGTCATAAAATTAATAAATCTTTCCTTTTCGAAAAAAAGATTCAGCGCCAAGGTACCCTGTCGGTCGGGCCCTTTGTGGCCTTGGACTCAGGTCGACACATGAAACATCTCGTGCGCCACGCACTCGGCCAGTTGTGGTGATGGATATGCAATGCAAAAGAACAGATGAGGATGGCGTCAAGTGCAGGCCTCAAGTGCAATCGAATTCCTTCGAAAAAATTGTCACCGATGAGGATGGTTCTGATTACACCATGCGGTCAATGGGTATATGTGCAAAGATGGTGCACTTCCACCAACCCTTCTTTAGAGTTAGTATTTATATCCAGCTTTTCCTTCAAGGACAAGGCAATTTTTCTCCACCTGCTACGCCACAACAATACAGCAATAGCTTCACCACCTTCTTCTGTGGGTTTTCCAAGTAATTGACCTACATATGCTTAGTCTTAAAGTTGTCGAGATAAACAAACCATAATGCACTTTAAAAGTCACGAAAAACTAAATGTTGAGTCAGATTGGCGTGACCTCTTTGGAGTCTAGAACAAGTATATATCTATTGTACTCGAGATTGATGCAGGTAGCCTACAAGTTTTTTCACCTGGGCATATGGGTGGCAGTCTAGTCTACAGAATGAATGTTATTTGTGTGTCTGTTTTTTCTTAAAAATCTTTTGTAAGTCTTTGTGCATCATAATTATGCAGAAGCCGGGAGTGTTTCAAGGTTTTTTTATCATCTCGATGTAATAAAATTCCCTTATCGAAAAAATGAGACTTTTATAATGGTTGAGAAAGTATCATTGGTGCCTACAGTTACTTCTATTTTTTCTATTTTGCAGCAAATTAGTAAAGGAAGAATCTTTTTAAAGCGAATCTTTCAACAACTGTAAAATTTCTCATAGCAGGCACAATTTAAATTTATCAATGACAAATCTCTGATTTCAAATGGATATATGTGAGAACAGTCGCCGTTACAAATATTAATATACTTTAATATGTAATCAGTCAAAGTTTAAAAATGTTGATTTCATGAGAAGCAAGAATAACATATATTTTGGGACAGAGAAAGTACGCCAAGGGGCAGCGGCCGCGCAGGGCTGCAGCAGTGGGCTTGGCGTGAGCCAGGTGGGTTGGCGTGTGAGGGAAGTATGGCAGGGTGCTCCCTTTACTTTTCTGTTTTCGGGAATCCAATAGTTCAATGACTAGCCGTGGTGTCCTCTTCTTGGCCCATGACTAGCCGTTATAGTAAAAGACAGCACAAATCAATGAAGTCCGTGAGATTAGCAAGGGCGTCCGCAATAGTAATAAATAGCATTAACTATTTAGTTAGCTGATGTGGAGGTGAGAGGCAAGAGAAAAGATTATTTTATACCAATAGGCCCACATGCTCATCTCACATATTCTTAAACCACGTGAAATAGATAGACTATTTGCTTATACCTAGTGAGCACTCTCTCTCCTACTTTTTGCTTGCCATTTCACATCTAGATAGCCAAATAATTAGTCAAATAAGAAGAGATGAAACTGCACCAAACAATACAGTACAGTATTCGTCATGTGGACTGCTTTTCGGTCTGTGTGCGGTCTCAAGTTGGCCGGGCATCTTCACGCTTTGTTCCTGTTAACCGGGTTGGGTCCTCGCTTGAGATTAATTTGTTTGTTTTAGTTGGCATCTTCATCGGTGAACTAGACTTTTTTTTTTTTTTTGATTCATGTGAACTAGACATTTGGCCGCATGGGTAAACAATACACATCTTGAAATTGGCACAATAAAAAATATTGAAGCATCATGGTTGTTTGGTACTCACTGCCACTGCTACAAAAAGAATTCTTTTGCTTGGCGTTTTGAAATGGGCTTCGAGGGCAGGCAGCAATTTGAACCACCACAGTTAGTGTCTAACATTAACCAGGCATTATCCACCCAAAAAAATTAATAGGCATTAACTGAGACGGTTACAGTTAACTACCTCACAAAATCGATTTACGGATGCGGTTACAATTAACTACCTCGTAAATTACGGAGGTAGTTACAATTAACTACCTTATGAGTGTACTGTGTGACACCATAGTATCCATGTAACGCGCCGATGGGCCCTGGGCCCATGCGGCTTGGCCAGGGCACCATGTGGCCACGCCGTCGCATCCGCATTAGGTTAGGGTTTTAGGTCGCTTATGTGGCTAAGAAATCCTCGAGCTATAAATACATCACAGATGTAATCGAATTAATTGAGAAAAGAATAAGTCGAAAGACTTTTACCCTAAAGCTCTCTAGTTCTCCAGCTCTCTTTCTCTCTCTCGCCCCAACCCTAATCACTACCGTTGTTGCCTCCTGCTGCTGGGCCGCCTCCCTAGGCCGCGGCCTCGCCGCCAGTCGCCGCCGACCATGGTCTATATTTCCTGTTTATGTTCCAGCTCTTTGGTCTATTAAAGTTCCTCCTAGAGTACATTTCTTTTTGTGGCTGTTATCAAATAATAAGTTACTGACTAGAGATAATCTGGGATTAGAAGACAGGTTGATGACTCCACTGACTTGTTTTGTTCTGAGAATGAAAGTGTGCAAGACCTATTTTTTGAATGCTCTGTAGCAAAACTTGTGTGGAGTGACTTGTCCGAAGTTTTTGATAGAGAGGTGGAATTGATTTCATTTCTATAGGTACCCTGTGGTTAAGTGATAAGAAAAATTCAGTTCTAAATGTATTCTATGCTGCCACCATGTGGGGGTTGTGGAAACTGAGAAACAATTTGTGTTTTCAGGGTTTAGTATGGAGAAATGGGCATGTATTGCTACTGCAGGTGGCAATTATGTTAGAGAATTGGGTAGTTCTCTGTCCAGAGGAAAAGAAGATGGAGTTCTTACTTCGCCTGAACAAGTTGAAAGGTATCGCTACAAGACCAATCAGGCTGTCTGGTTTGATCAACTGAAGAACAAGGTTGTATGGATAGGTTCAATTACAGAGACGATTACAACTATGTCAAAGCGCTTACTCACTCCACTTACATCCAACTATATATATATGAGTAGCTAAAACACACACTTACTGCATAATATACCACTAAACACATGATACAAGACGCTGTCAGACACACACTTCAGAAACCGACGTTCGGTCACCATGCACTCAGACGCGCCCACTTCAAATTTGAAGTTTTCCCGCCTGCTCCACTTCGTCACCCATCTGATCATGTGTCCAGCATCAGTGTGTTGGATGGATTAACCCAACACCGTGCAACTGACCAGGCGGGCGCAGGCCGATGACAATGTCTGAAGGACCGGAAACGGCGACCAGAGGGGGGGTGAATGGGAGCCTCAAATTTCTCGCAAAATATTTGGCCACGGTCCCAAATTCAAACCCCAAGAAGTAACAACCCCAAATCTAAAATACTCGCACCAACCGGTGATGGGAGTATCTAGATAAATTCTTTAGGGCGATAGAAACTCAATGCAACAAGCGGAAAGCGAATCGGAGCACGAATTGCAAAGTTGTGCACAAAACAGAAAATCAGAGCTAGTGAAAATTCCCAGAAATTCAGCTGAAAAATCGTTCAACCACTTCACTGAAATCAGAGAGAACAATCAGCAGCTCGACACGCTGCTTGAGCTATTTCCCTGCAACACAGTATATCATCTCACAACATAGCTCCTGACAATATCAAAATCCTGACTGGATCAAAACACCGAGGCTCTTCTGAACTCAAGACGGTAGCTTGACTGGTGACCTACTAGAAACATCGGTGCTCAAGCAGAGAACGGAAGAAAGGAAATTCTTTCACAACCGTAAGTACCAACTCTATAAAAAGAAGTAATTTAATACTCCATCAAATGAATAGAATTGCTTTGGTAATTTACGGAAGGAACAAACAACCTTTTTCTACTAATCAAAATCCACCTCTGGATGTTCCCTAAGCTAACGACAAGCACAGCTTAGTGCTGAAAAGACGCACAGATCCAAAGGCACCCTGGCTTGCTTTCTGATGTCGACAAATCACAAGAACGAGAAAAGCAGTTGGAGGGATTGCACACCGCTGCTAGCAACAGATAAGAAGATAGAACAACAGGGCAACAGCGCTAGAATGGATCTTGAACGCGCGCACCCACACAACGAATCGAACTGAAGAATCAGGGGAAAACGATAGAACACAGCACCTGGAGATGCAGAAGACACGGCAAGCACAGCTGCGTGCCGAAGCTGAAGGGGACAAGGCGCTCAGGCACCAGAGAGACCGGCGGCACCTTGCATCTAGGCAAGCGCTCCTGACGGCCCTGTCCTCCAGCTGCTTGTGCAAACCAAAACAAGAAGGAACTGCCTGAAGGGTGAGCACATGTACAGGCAACAGCTCTTTCTACTAGGCCACTCGAAGGTGCCAGTACAGAATGAGCAGTCAAGCTGCTATGCACGAAGCAGAGTACAGGTGCTCACCAAATTCCAAGAAATCCATATAAAAAAATCCATGATTTAATCCCAAATTTTGCACGAGATGAACAAGAGGCGAAAAAGCTCAAGCAAAAACACGAGACACAAGATTTAATCCCGGAGGAAACAACAGAGACTAGGCGCTCGCTTTGCCACACACTGTTCGAGTACAAATCAAAAGATTTGCGACCTCTCTCTCACACAAGAACTAAAAGAAGGGAAATTCTAAAAGGAGGAAATGGAAATGGAAGAGGTGAGGGGAAGGGAGACCCTCATCCTTTATTTATAGGGGCAAGCCTATTTTACATTCCCTCTTTGCCCTTGGATACATGAAGAGCCAAACCACTTAGCCAGGGGCATAAGGGTCCAACTCAGCCTTTTCTTGATCCGACGGCCACCGCGCCTCCTCACCGGTAGCCTTGCTTCCAAGCAATCTCCCGATGCCGCCACGTGTCGTCCGTCCGCATCGGGACCTCCGCCCCGGTTTTGAGGCGCAAACCGTGGAAACCCGCCGCCGATGGTTTTGAGGCGAAACCACCAAACCCTCCGCGAGTAGCGTAGCCCGTACGCGTCCCCGCCGTGTACACTTGCGCTCGTCGATGTCCTACTGTCGCCCACCACGGCTGGCCGCCCGGTTCTCAGTCCTCGATCCAAGCCTCACGTCCGCCCTTCACCGCACCCGTCCGTCGCACAAAGACGCCCTACTTGATCTTCACCAACCGTCGACCACCGTCTCCGAGCTCGACACTTGCAAACATCACAAGCCAAGAGACACCGTTGTTTGACACGAAACCGCGTGCCATCGGTTAGCAGTAACACACACACGCCTTGTGTTGGCATGTTGACAATCACTCATCACACAAAGGTCAACACAATGGTTATGGTAAAAACCATGTGTCCTCAATCTCCCCCTTGATGAGTGCATTGTCAACACCAACACAAACCAGAGACAACTCATCCAAATGACCAAGAGCCAAAGACAAGCAGAAAACAGGTCATTTGCAATGAGCAAAGCAAAGTCACAACTTGGTCCCCAAAGACATGGGCAACGGCTCGACGCGACCAAGAAAACCAAAGCTAGCCCTCAAGAAGAGGCAAAAGGCTCAACACCACTAGCAAGGCAAAGAAAACCTGAAGAATAGCTAGACCCTCAAGAAGAGGCAACGGCTCAACACATCTAGCAAAAACAGCTCAAACCGGAGTGCAACTTCCCCTTGACAAATGCATACTCACAAATGAGCTCTCTGAATTTGTGGATGTTTCTCCCCCTTGTTGGCACATGCACTTATCAAGATTGGATTAAAAGAGACTGCAACTCCCCCTCAAATCATGCCATGAAAGAAATGCAAAATGACAGAGCTTCACAAGTATAGCAATTTGAGTACATGGATGATCTAGCAAGTATGGCAAGTGTATAGCAAATGGCACAAGACAAAACCAATGCTCAAGCTGATCAAGTGGTACGGAGTATGAAACATAAGCATTTTGATCAGGTGTTGGGTATTTTATAGAAGGTGTTCACCAAAAAGAATAGCACCTAGCACATATAAGCAGGAGATCAAACAAGTGCTAACACATGTATACAAGAGTGAACTACCCCATATAACGGTCACACATCATGTCTCAAAGATACACTTAACAACACTTGTTACTACAACATTGATCGATTTAAAACAGGTAGTTAACAAGGTTTCATTTAGACATGTGTGCATGAGAGGATCAAAACCGTCCGCCAAAAAGATTGTTTTTATCATGTTTTTCAACCACGCCGAGTTCATCCCTTAGTGCAAGTGGGAAGCTGTCTCATCACGAGTGGTTGTGGACTAGCACTACAATGTCCAAGTTCATCTCACTCGAGTGAATGAGAAGCAATCTCGTGACATTGCCGTGGGACAGAAAAGATCCAACTCAAAACTTTTTATCATTTCTTAGCTTAGACATCAAGTTTTAGCACAAGATTATCAAGAGATCCGAGCTAAGTGAATGACTCAAGAAACATGAGACATAGCAACTCAAGCATACACATGAAAGCAACGAGGTTCTCACAAAACCTACACATGCTAGTTGCCATCTCAAAGGTGAACAATTTTCGAGTTGCATCAAGATTTAAGCAGGTTCACATTATAAAACAGGCTTAGCTCATAACATGTAACAAGTGCCGAGAATAAGCCTAAGCCACAAGTTCCAAGTGATATACACAAGTCATACTAGCAAGAGCATGAATGTAATCAAAAACTGCTATAGTCATGAAGCTCAACAAAGGTAATATGATACATGATGATATGCAATATGATACACATGAAAACCAAAGAAGCAAAAGCAAAGAAGAAAGCCAAAGATCATACTATACATCAAGATACAACTACCCTACTCTAAAAAGGGTAGCAAATGCCCAACTCGCTCTCAAGTGGGCAACCTGGGTTTGATCGAGGGGCTTTGTGAAGATATCGAAAGTCGTTCATGGGTTCTCACAGTCAAGGTCTATGTCTCCTTTCTCTTGGTGATCTCTCAAGAAGTGATATCGGATCTCAATGTGCTTGGTTTTTGAGTGGAGTACTTGGGTTTTTAGCAACGCTAATGGCACTAGTGCTTGTCACCGAAAAGAGGCACTTTCCTAAAGTTCAACCCATAGTCTCTCAAGGTAGCAGACCACCCAAAGCAACCGAGAACAACACGCAGCAGCCGACATACTCAGCCTCACAAGTGGATTGGGAAATAGAAGACTGCTTTGCGAGAAGACCAAGAGATCAACGACGAACCCAAAACTCACAAGTTCCCGAAGTGGACTTTCTTTTAATTCGATCACCCGCATAATCGCATCGAATAACCCGAAAGAGAAAGAGATGAAGAGGTCGAGTACCATAGACCAAGCTCGGGAGTGAAGCGAAGGTACCGTAAGATGCGTTTGACAACTGCCGATGCGAAGTGCGCGGTGAAGACCGGAAGCGTGCGCAAAGGCGGACGGCGAACGGGATGTCGGGCCTTGTCGCTGTCGGTACAAAGAACGACCCGATCATGCTGCGGTACTCCTTCTGGTCCACGACTTCTCCTTCTAGATCGGCATCCAAGACAGTCGTGGTCGACATGGGAGTTTGAAGTGGCTTGGCATCACCCATGTCGAAACGCTTCAGAAGATCCTTCGTGTACTTGCCTTGATGTACAAATGTCCCTTCTCGAGTTTGCTTAATTTGCAAACCGAGAAAGAACGCCGCCTCACCCATCATGCTCATCTCGAACTCCCCGCTCATCATATCTGAAAACTTTGCAACAAGAGCATGTGATGAACCACCAAAAATGATGTCATCGACATAAATCCGCACCAAGAGAGTGTCACCGCCATGCTTGAGGAGAAACAATGTTTTGTCAACCGACCCCATGGTAAAACCCTTGCCCAGCAAAAAGGACTTCAATCGCTCATACCACGCTCTTGGGGCATGTTTGAGACCATATAGGGCTTTGTGGAGTTTAAAAACATGGTCGGGATGCTTGGGATTTTCAAAGCCTGGAGGTTGCCTCACATACACTTCCTCATCTATGTACCCATTCAGAAAAGCACTCTTTACATCCATTTGATACAGCTTGAACCCTTTCGAAGCTGCATAGGCTAGGAAGATCCTAATGGCTTCTAAACGGGCAACAAAAGTGCAAAAGTTTCCTCATAATCTATCCCCTCTTTCCGACAGTACCCCGAGCAACCAACCTAGCCTTGTTTCTCACCACAACCCCATCCTCACTCGCTTGTTCTTGAACACCCACTTGGTTCCTATGGGATGACACCGAGGTGGAGGTGGCACTAAAACCCACACTTGGTTTCTCTCAAAGTTCTCAAGCTCCTCATGCATGGCATTCACCCAACTGGATTGGTTAATGCCTCAACCACTTCTTTGGGTTCGAAATTTGCAACAAAAGCGGAATGTGCAAAGTGCGAAATCTCATAAGATCTCATGCGAGTGACCCGCTCATTTATGTTACCGATCATGGTTGAAGGAGGATGGCGATGCTGAATGTGTCGCGGTGCTTCCCTTGATGAAGACGCCTCCCCGACAAAGCACTGAGCTCCCTCGGTGCAGCCGGAACAAGCCGAGGAACCTCGTCGTACGGTCCCCATGTGGAAGAAGATGTGGGAGTGGGACCGTCAACGGAAGTAGTCGTCGCAGGTCAATCGGGGCAGCCGGTGGAGTCGGCTCGGATCACCCCAATCAGCATCGTCCCCGCTCCTCCTCCACAAAATGCTCTTGTTCATCTCCTCATCACCTCGCACTCTCAAAGACAAAGAAGAACAAGGTGCGGTCTCGTCGAAGGTGACTTCACAAGTCTCCATGACACGGTTAGTCTCAAGATTAAGTACTCGATAAGCATGCGAATGAGATGCATAACCAAGAAAAATCCCGTCAGAAGATCTCGATTCAAATTTGTCTAAGTTTCCCTTCTTCAAGATAAAGCACTTGCAGCCAAACACACGAAAATGGCTCACTTTGGGCAAACGACCAAACCGCAACTCATAAGAAGTCTTCTTTGTAAAAGCTCGAAGGAAGATGCGATTTGAAACATGACAAGCCGTGTTGATTGCTTCGCCCAATAGCGCCTAGAGTCCTATGCTCATCAAGCATCGTCCCGGCCATCTCAACAAGGGTCCGATTCTTGCGTTCAACAATCCCATTTTGCATGGGACATACGGCGAGGAAAACCGATGTTCAAGACCTATGGATGAGCAAAAGGTCTCAAAATGAGTATTCTTGAATTCAGTGTCATTGTCACTACGAATAGCTCGCATGGCATGCTTTGGTAACTCATTTTGCAACCTTAAGATCAAGTCATGAACATGAGTAAAAGCCTCATCTTTGCTCTCCATGAAAAAGACCCACGAATAGCGAGAAAAGTCATCAACCACGACCAACACGTACCACTTTCCACCATCCGACCGACCCGAGCCGGACCTACAAGTGTCCATATGTAAAAGCTCGCCGGGCCCCTTGGTCATCACTTGGTTCACGGGAGGATGAGAAGCTGCAATCATCTTCCCGTGACGGCACGGATGACAAACAAGATCCTTCTCAAACTTGAGCTTGGGCAAACCCCGAATTAGATCAAGTGAGCTCAATCTTGCAAGCAAGTCGAAACTCAAGTGACCAAGTCCTGCGGTGCCACTTCCGTAGCTCGAGGAGGAGTTTGCCATCAAACAGCGGGAAAGACCAAATGAGCGAGAAAAATCAGCACGAAACACTTTCCCAAAAGGCACAATCTTGCAAACGAGGTTCTCCTGAGCATCAAGAACACGACAAAGTCTTGGCTTAAACCGAACCTCAAAACCGTCATCAAGAAGCCGAGAAACAGCATTGAAGTGCAAATTTGAAACCAAGGCCATATCCTTAAGCACAAAGTTCTCATTCGACGGATAGACCCACGTGAAAGCACTTTACCCTTGCTGTTATCCCCAAATGTAATGTATTCACTACACTTCATTTGGGTGAGGCTGGAGAACCATTTTGAGTTCCCGGTCATGTGTCGAGAGCAACCGGAATCAACTAGCCACGTGTTCTCCAGCCCTTCATCCTGCATCAATAGCGAGACATGGGATGAGCAAATGATCCAACACTGGGGTTAGTAAACTGAGGAGAAAACCAGTGTTGGCTCATTCGCCCACGAGAAGTGTTAACAAAAGCATCATGCATGCCATGTCCCATTTGAGTAGAGCGATCACCACGATGAGAAAAACGTGGTCCGCTCATCCTGTAAGACTGAAAGCCACGGTCACGAGATCCAAGGTCATAAGAAAAACCTGAACCCCGCCGGGCACGACCACCTCGTGGTCTCACACCTTGAGGCCTAGGTCCTTGAGGTGTTGCACCTCTTGGCTTAGCACCGTGCCTCGGAAACGTGGAGCAAACACACCATGAGTAGAGTTATGGAAAAGCTCATACTCATGCCGCTCATCTCTCTTCCTCCGAAAGCGTAACTCAAACAAATGACCATCATGGTGACAATAATCACGGTGATACACCACTCTCTTGGGTGGTGGTTTACTCACTCTCTCATGGGTATGGGTCACTCTTTGGGTTTGCTTGTTCTTTGGAGGGGTTTAATAGAGATGTCGGGAAGTGTGTCAAGTGGGTTCCTTAGGTGGTTTGGCTTGAGAGTCCACACTTGTTTTGGAGGTGAAGCTTTGGGAGGTTCCTCAAACACACCATCTTTCACACCGGGCTTGTTAGGGCCGAGGTGGAGTGATTTTGATCAACTTGGGAGTAGTGGAAGGCTTGGTGGATTTCTCGATGCACTCATACCGCCGTGTTCACCAACCTTACCAAAACATTTTCACCCTTCCCACCCGTAGCAAAGCCTAATCCCGTTGTGTCGCTCCCCTCTTGAACTGACTCATCATCATGCCAAGCCGAGGTTCACCGCAAGACAACCAACCGAGCATGGACCGAAGATTTGTGATTTCTTCTTCGGCCCTTTTCTTGTCATGCCTACAAGAGTCTAGTTCTAGTTCCAAAGCTTCACAACAAGCACATCTAGAAACTTGACTAGTTTTCTCTAGCATGGCAATCCTAGTCATTTTCTCACCTAGCTCGGACTTCACTCATCACAAGATTTGCAAGGACTCACGGAGACAGACCTAGCCTTAACCTCATCAAGCTCATCTACCAAAGCCACATACTTGGACCGCACATCAGCTAGGTTCGTCATATGAATGGCACAAGCATCACACTCGACTCATCGAGATGTGCACAGACTCCCTAACAGACTCTAGCTCTTTGACAGCAAGCTCCCACTTAGCCTTGAAATCTTTTCTCTCACGAGCAGCACGCTTAAGCAAAGCATCTTGACTAAGCAAAGTGGTAGTCAAATTATCAACCTCAGCAGCAAGGGACTCGAGATTTTGTTCTACCTCAGGCTCGGTGTCGTCGTTCTTCTCAATGTTTGGGGTAGACTCGTCGAGTGCCATGGTGCGGTAGCCTCCAAGCTTGGAGTCACCGAAGAAGCACACCGTTGAACTTGTTCTCGATCTTTTGCTCGGCCTCATCATCACTTGGGGGTGAGCCGTTGTCGGAGTCATCGTCGAGATCGGCCGAGGATGCGAGGAAGGCTCGCGCCGCCTCTTGCTTCTCCAGAACTTCTTCTTGACCGCCTCCTTGTCGAATCTTCCCTTGTACTTGTACTTGTACTTGGGTGTGGAAGACTCGTGCTTGTCCTTGCGCTTGCCGTAGTCGCTCTTGTTGTTGTAGTGGTTCTTGTCGGCCTTGGGACAAGTTGGCGACGTAGTGGTCGGGATCTCCACACCCGAAGCATCCTTGCTTGGTGATGCCACGCCGGCGATTCAAACGGTTGTTGTGAAACCATGAGAACCGGCTAATCACCAAGGCGAGCTCGTCGTCCCCAAGAGCCTCCATCTGCTCCTCTGTAGCTGAGACCCGTAGAAGACAGGCAAAAGACAAACCGAAGGGTTAGTCAAAGAACTTGAACCTCCCGTACTCGAGACCAAAGCCATGGTAGGGCGTACGGATTTCCCGATCCTCGCCGCGCGTCTCGGTGGTCAATCTCGGTGGACTTGAGCTACCGAACAGCTCATCCACAAGGAGAGTCTCATAGCCGGGCGATTCGATGATCGCCGAGACCTTTACTTCCCAAACCCTCCGATCTAGAGCATATAGAAGCTTAAGCGCTCTCGATGATCGTCATAGGGCATCTCGAGGGTTGTTTGCCCTCATCTTGTTCACGATGGTTTGAAAGCGAGTGAACAAAGAATCAATAGATTCACCATCGCTTTGAACAAAGTTCTCGTACTCTCTCTTGTGTGTCTCATAGAGTCTCGGTCTTGACATGGGCAAGTACCCTCATGATATTTCTCAGCCTAGACCAGATCTCTCGAGCAGTATCACAATCGAAACACGCTCAAATTCTTCCATAGAAAGAGCAGAAAACAAGACAGCTTACGCAAGAAAGTTGTTCGCCTTGTGTTGGTCGATCCGTGCTTGGTCAACACGGGCAGCAAGTACCACGTAGTCCGCATTCTCACATCTCCCAAACACGCGAATCAATCCCTTGGAGATGCGCCGACATGCGGATCTTCCAATAGGGATAGTTCTTGCCATCGAAGTGCGGTGGCTTTCCAAGCCCACGATCCTCCATGATGTCGCCTTCGGGGATCACGGACCGATTAAGGTGAAGTGATCCTTAACCGGCTCCGATACCAATTGAAGGACCGGAAACGGCGACCAGAGGGGGGGTGAATGGGAGCCTCAAATTTCTCGCAAAATATTTGGCCACGGTCCCAAATTCAAACCCCAAGAAGTAACAACCCCAAATCTAAAATACTCGCACCAACCGGTGATGGGAGTATCTAGATAAATTCTTTAGGGCGATAGAAACTCAATGCAACAAGCGGAAAGCGAATCGGAGCACGAATTGCAAAGTTGTGCGCAAAAACAAAAATCGAGCTAGTGAAAATTCCCAGAAATTCAGCTGAAAAATCGTTCAACCACTTCACTGAAATCGAGAGAACAATCAGCAGCTCGACACGCTGCTTGAGCTATTTCCCCGCAACACAGTATATCATCTCACAACATAGCTCCCGACAATATCAAAATCCCGACCGGATCAAAACACCGAGGCTCTTCCGAACTCAAGACGGTAGCTTGACCGGTGACCTACTAGAAACATCGGTGCTCAAGCGAGAACAAGAAAGGAAATTCTTTCACAACCGTAAGTACCAACTCTATAAAAAGAAGTAATTTAATACTCCATCAAATGAATAGAATTGCTTTGGTAATTTACGGAAGGAACAAACAACCTTTTTCTACTAATCAAAATCCACCTCTGGATGTTCCCTAAGCTAACGACAAGCACAGCTTAGTGCTGAAAAGACGCACAGATCCAAAGGCACCCTGGCTTGCTTTCTGATGTCGACAAATCACAAGAACGAGAAAAGCAGTTGGAGGGATTGCACACCGCTGCTAGCAACAGATAAGAAGATAGAACAACAGGGCAACAGCGCTAGAATGGATCTTGAACTGCGCGCACCCACACAACGAATCGAACTGAAGAATCGGGGAAAACGATGGAACACAAGACGGAGATGCGAAAGACACGGCAAGCACAGCTGCGTGCCGAAGCTGAAGGGGACAAGGCGCTCAGGCACCAGAGAGACCGGCGGCACCTTGCATCTAGGCAAGCGCTCCTGACGGCCCTGTCCTCCAGCTGCTTGTGCAAACCAAAACAAGAAGGAATTGCCTGAAGGGTGAGCACATGTACAGGCAACAGCTCTTTCTACTAGGCCACTCGAAGGTGCCAGTACAGAATGAGCAGTCAAGCTGCTATGCACGAAGCAGAGTACAGGTGCTCACCAAATTCCAAGAAATCCATATAAAAAAATCCATGATTTAATCCCAAATTTTGCACAGATGAACAAGAGGCGAAAAAGCTCAGCAAAAACACAGACACAAGATTTAATCCCGGAGGAAACAACAGAGACTAGGCGCTCTGCTTGCCACACACTGGTTCGAGTACAAATCAAAAGATTTGCAGACCTCTCTCACACAAAAGAACTAAAAGAAGGGAAATTCTAAAAGGAGGAAATGGAAATGGAAGAGGTGAGGGGAAGGAGACCCTCATCCTTTATTTATAGGGGCAAGCCTATTTTACATTCCCTCTTTGCCCTTGGATACATGAAGAGCCAAACCACTTAGCCAGGGGCATAAGGGTCCAACTCAGGCTTCACTTGATCCGACGGCCACCGCGCCTCCTCACCGGTAGCCTTGCTTCCAAGCAATCTCCCGATGCCGCCACGTGTCGTCCGTCCGCATCGGGACCTCCGTCCCCGGTTTTGAGGCGCAAACCAGGGAAACCCGCCACCGATGGTTTTGAGGCGAAACCACCAAACCCTCCGCGAGTAGCGTAGCCCGTACGCGTCCCCCGCCGTGTACACTTGCGCTCGTCGATGTCCCAGCTGTCAGCCACCACGGCTGGCCGCCCGGTTCTCAGGTCCCTCGATCCAAGCCTCACGTCCGCCCTTCACCGCACCCGGTCCGTCAGCACAGCACGCCCTACTTGATCTTCACCAACCGTCGACCACCGTCTCCGAGCTCGACACTTGCAAACATCACAAGCCAAGAGACACCGTTGTTTGACACGAAACCGCGTGCCATCGGTTAGCAGTAACACACACACGCCTTGTGTTGGCATGTTGACAATCACTCATCACACAAAGGTCAACACAATGGTTATGGTAAAAACCATGTGTCCTCAATGTCGATGGTGTCGGTGGACTGGGCTTTGTACCTGTACCTGGTGCTGAGCGCGAGGAAGACCAGGAAGTTGACGCCGCCTAGCACGGTGAGGAAGGCGTAGTAGTAGTCGAGGTTGGAGGCGTTGAGGTTGTTTTTGACCCAAGCGTTGCCGCGCTCCCTTGTGATGTGCGTCACCGTGGACAGAAGGAAGCTGCTGAGGAAGTTGCCGATGCCGTACGCTGTGAGGGACATGGCGGTGCCCAGGCTCTTCATGCCCTCCGGCGCCTGGTCGTAGAAGAACTCGAGCTCGCCCACCACCAGGAACGCGTCGGCGAGGCCCATCAGCACGAACTGCGGCAGCAGCACGAAGATGGTGAGCCCCGTCGCGTCCAGGCCGTGGCTCCGGGCGTACGCCAGCCTCCGGCTCTCGATCACCGACGCCACTGCCATGGTCATTACCTGCAGCGCCAGGCCGGTCCCCATCCGCTTCAGAAGCGTGATCCCTCGCGGGTTCCCGGTGTACCGCCGGACGGCCATCACGAACACCCGGTCGTACACCACTATGGACACGAGCATGGTCAGCGTCACGAACGCGCCCAGGCTCGCCGGCGGGATCTCGAAGTGCGGGCCCATGTGTCGATCCATCGTCGTGCCCTGCTTCACGAACAGGGTGTTGGTCTGCGCCATCAGCGTGAAAGGCACGAACATCGCCACCAGGAGGGGCATCAGCTTGAGGATTTGCTTCGTCTCCTCCACCTGGGTCACCGTGCACAGGCTCCATGTCGTCTCCGGCGATCCGCCGTCCTTGTCGTTCACAGGCACGGCGGCCTTGTTGAGGAACCTCATGCCGTTGGAGGAGTCCATCCTGAACCTGCGCTTCCTCGTGTACACCTCGAGGTCCAGCTCGTGCAGCTCGTTGGCGTTGGCCGGTAGCGGGACGCTCCATTTCCAGAGCGCGGCGGCGATGACCCTGCCCATGCTCGTGAACGGGCTGCCCTGCGGCTGCTTGTGGCGGTACAGCCTGGTGCCAGTGAGAAAGATGGACATGGAGACCAAGAGGCCCAGCGTGGGGATGCCGTAGCCGATGGGCCAGCTGACGTTGTGCTGCAGGTAGACGAGGACGGTGGAGGAAAAGAGCATGCCCAGGAAGATGGTGAACATCCACCAGTTGAAGAAGGAGAGCTTGTGCATCTTCTCCCGCGAGTCGAACTCGTCGAACTGGTCGGCCCCGAAGGTGCAGATGTTGGGCCTGGTGCCGCTGTTGCCGAAGGCTATGATGTAGAGCCCGCTGAAGTAAACTCCGAGCTGCAGCGCCGAGGCCTTCGGGCACACGTGGGTGGCGTCGCATGGCGGCGGTTTCAGCGCCGGCAGGGAGACGGCCAGCACCAGCAACACCATCCCCTGTGTTACATACAGTACATTGTAATTGTTCCATTCCACCACTCTTAGCTTGACATTTCAGGTCAAAATATATTTAGAAAAAAATTTGGAAACATGTATTTTGCTGTGAAAGTAGTAAGTGTAATTGTCAGATTCCGGTGAGGACACGGCATGACTCTTGAGGTTTCTGAACAAGGTCAATCTATATGGAAAAGTGAAAAGGTTAAATGATTACTCGCTACTAGATTCGCCACAAAAAGATATTTATAAAATATAAAATTCACTGCAAGCACGTTATTTATTGTATAAGAAAACTAAAGTGGAGGAGGCGTCATTGTTCCAAACGACCTATATTTTGAACCGGATAGAGACATGAAAAAGCTCAGCATACTTACAATGTAAATTTTAACACCATGCACTTTAGCTTAACATTTCCGGACAATCTAGAAGAAAATTTTGGAAGATGAGACAACATTATTGACGCCATGTAGTTTGCTTGGCATGACTCATGAGGTTGCTGAAAAAGGTTAATCTATATGGGAGAAGATAATTACAAGATTGGCTACAAATGATTAATGGCTACTAGATCCGTGACAAAAAAAATATTTTATAAAATATAAAATGTACTGACAAGCACGTTATAAGAAAACTAAAAAGTGGAGGTGTCCTTGTTCCAAACGTCCTAAATTTAAATAAATAACTAAAGCACACCTCTAATTTTGTCACATTATAGAAAGAATAATACAAGTCATGTATAGCCGTACAGGTATATAGCTAACGTTGGCATAAAATACATTACATGTCACGCGGAACCATCGATACAAATGCATTCCGCATTCATGTTAGATCTAATTGATAGATATTTTACTTAAATTTCATTTTAATTTCCTATTTCTCAAAACAAAAATTTCATTTTACTTAAATTCCGCATTCATGTTACCTCTGAGGAGGTTATATGTGATTATTGTCATCTAGATGGGCGGTCTACAGTTATTTGAGAGTACTGTAGTAAAACATCCATAGTTCCATTTTGGGCACTTAAATAAAAGGGCAAATCAAAAGAAGAATCAGTACTGTCTGCATGCACTGATACTACGACTGCAGACCGCGGCTCTTTCGATGAAGTTTGTCTTAAGCGCTTGTGCCACGCTGTCTTCTTGTTCTATCTTCTTAACATTTTTTTTTCTGAAAAAATGTCTCACAGTTCCATTTTGTTGAGGCCGACGAGCAGGCAAGGCACGCGTGGAGCTATTCTGTGCTCTTTTATTCAATCAAAACTCTGTGGACGCTTTTGGTACGTGTCGCTCTGTCGGCAAGGTGAGCCTTCCCAGCATGGGATAGAGCGTTTTTGGCTCATTCTTGCTGGAGAGAGGAATCCTGTAAAGCACGGAAAACGAGGTAGCAACTAGCAAGACAACCAACCGTGGCAAACCAAGCCATGGCAACAAGGACGACTCCAAACACGCGCGTACCAGGCAATAGCTGATGAGAGAGGATGAGTCGTTTACAGCTAGCTAGGGAGGAACGACGACTGGGGCGCAAGTATGTACTACCAGGAAGTAGATGGCGGAGCCGAGGAGGAAGGTCCAGTAGCGGCCGAGGTAGGCGTCGGCGACGTAGGCACCGAGGAGCGGCGTGAGGAAGACGGTGCCGGACCAGTTGGTGACGTTGTTGGAGGCCTCCACGGTGCCCTGGTGGAGTCCGTCGGTAGATGATCAGGTTCGATGCGATGCCGTAATACGCCATCCGCTCGAACAGCTCGTACACTGCACACATATATATCGCAGCGGCAGCCGGGAGGGCCGGGCACGCCGTCGTCAGCCTCA
Organism: Themeda triandra; assembly: GCA_018135685.1. Lineage (NCBI taxonomy): Eukaryota > Viridiplantae > Streptophyta > Magnoliopsida > Poales > Poaceae > Themeda > Themeda triandra. Next base: position 75,545 of record JAENPR010001844.1, on the reverse strand, counting down.
GCCGGATCCCTGCCGGTCTCGCTCGCGCACACCAAAAGACAAGACACCGCACGCACGTACCGACGATGATGGAGCAGGCAGTCCAGCCGCCGCGCTTGGAGCGGAGCACGGGGTTGCCGTGCAGGTCCACCGAACCGTCCTGCGCGTACTCCGCGGCACCCTGCTGCGGCCTCTCCATGGCCAAGCCCGCAGTCGTCCCATGGTGGCCGGCCCCGGCAGCGGCAGCCTCCTCGACCCTGTCGCCGGCACCCATCCGGCAGGGGCAGGCAGCTAGCGCTAGTAGCAGGTTTGCTGCTCACCCGCCGTCCCCGGCCTCGATCGATGCTGGCTCCCTGGGACCTGCTGCATTAATTTATAGAAGCCAAATATTGTTCAGGCCATCGCTGCACCTGCATGTCGCTTGCCAAGGCGTCCCCAACTCCCCACCACGTAAGTTTACTAGTCGAAATGGGGACAAGTTTCAGGGGGCACCGGGGCGACCTGCAGCTTGTACAGTCGCGCCCGGTGCGGTACCATCGCCGAGGAGGAGCTAGCGTCGGTCCAAGTTTTTTTTTAAAAGAAAAGGGACGATCCCCACTTTTATATTACCAGAAGCACCAACATTCAAAGTTTACAGTGTATTGGCGCGACCGCCATTATCAGCTTGAAGGCTACTGTAGAATCCGATACAAAACGACAAACAAAACAATTCCCAACAACTAACGAGCTATCACGCGAGGTCTCGCACGGATGGTGATTTCAGTCGCCTGCAACTGCAAGTGCAGCAGCACAGGAATTGACCGGGGACATGCGCGTGTCGGCGTCGCATGCGCTGGGTCTCATGGGCCAGTCAAGCGGTGACTGGACTGACTCGCGGGCCAGTCAGCACCGCGACTCTCAAGCACTGCACATGGAACGCAGTTCTTGAGGAGTTGACACAAGGTTAACAATTTTCCATTAGGCCAGTCTCAGTGGGGGTTTCACCATAGTGTCATGCACATTAAATATAGTGACATGTCAGCAATTTGATTGAAACGAGGAGGAGAGAGAGCACCAGCGTTTCACCATGGTGACACCGTGTTGGCGCTGTTTCCCAGAGAGTGAAACGCAATGAAACCAGCGCTGAGGAGTTTCATGTCGTCGTCCTCGATCCGGTGCGGGCGGAGCCGCTCCACGATTTCCCGCGCGCCAGATTCTTCCCCGCCATCCTCTCCCGCGCGATCCTTCCCGCCCGCGATCTTCCCCGCTGCCACCACTATTTCCCACGAGCTCCCGTCCCAGATTGCGCCGCTCTTTCTTCCCGCTAGGTCAAGGCGCGAGATCCACTCCACGCGCCAAGGATCCGCCGCCGGTCCACATGGATCCGCAGCCACTCCGTGGCTCCAGTCGCCGCGCCAGCGGCCAAGGAGAGAAGGCGCGCCACCGGCTTGGCCTGAAGAAGGGCGCCGCCCCTGCTGCACCGCCACCTGCCGCGCCGCCACCTGCTGCGCCGCCACGAGGTGCGCCGCCACAATGCCGCGCCGCCACCTGCTGCGCCGCCACGAGGTGCGCCGCCACCTGCCGCGCCGCCTACTGCTGCTCCGTCACCGGTTCTTGGGCCGCCGGAGACTCAATCGTCGGATTCGCCAGCGCTGACATCCACCATGCCACCACGGCCACCGCAAGGAGCAGGATGGGGCGCCATACCCCCAGATTTTGCTTCTCTTCATGGAAACCAACAAGGCCCCAATCCATGGTACTGCTTCTCTCTTGACTTGATAGTGTATAGTTCAAGTTAACGCAAATTGTTTCCTTGGTTGATATTGCAAGTACTATATCTGTGCACACTAATTTTAGTTCAAGTTAACTCAAATTGTTTCCTGAGATAACAAAAATGATGGCATAGTTCAAAAGAAAAGAAAATAGCAATTGCAGAATGAGTAGCATTTGACCATGTTATCAAGAAATTAGAAGGTTAAAGTAATAGCCATGGTTCCTCGGATTAATTCATACATAGTTTATCCTCCTTGAGTCTCACATGCTAAAAACTGAACAACAGTGGATAACAGGGTGAGGCAGCACGCTAGTAATCGTGCTCTCTTTTGGCCCCAACCAAATAGTTAGAAGTTGTCAGGTGCTCTGGAGATGCTTAAGGACATCATTTGTAAATATGAAGAGTTCAAATGGTTCAGTTATTACTTTCCAGTATGGCTTTAAGATATGATGATTGTAGTTGCAGCTAAACTCACCAGGTAGCAGGGCAACCTTCTAGATTTCAGCTAATTTTTTAACAGGTTATCTTATTCAGTTCTGGTTTTACTTTGTTAGCGTAATTTATTCCTTAGCTTACAGATTTCCCCAAAGCATATTGAACATGCCAACTTACCAAGCATCTTAAACTTTTGAAGACAACAAATTTGGCTTGCTATCTCTCGTGAATCACTAAAGTGTTCAATATGCTTTGGACAAATTTGGCTTGCTATCTCTCACTAAGTGAAATTGGTTTTCAGGATGTACCCTCCAGGAAGTTTTCAACATATAATGCATCAACCACACTATCCGCCGCAATATTATGGAGAGAACTTTCATTTGGTTGGTCAGAACATGGCATTCAACCCAGTATCTCCATCGCAACCAACAAGTGACTATGGCACACCATCACCACAAGCTACAGAACAAGCTACAGAACAAGCCATGGAAGAAAACACTGCACCTAACAAGACTGTGAAACAAAGAAATTTGAGGTACTGGACTCATGACGAGGAAGAGCGGTTGGCTAGTTCTTGGTTGGAAATATCTAAGGACCCAATTTATGGAAATGATAAGCATCGTGATTCATTTTGGAAGGAAATCACTAGTGAGTTCAATAGGAAAGGGAATGGGAAGCGTACAAGGGAACTCAACCAATTGAAGGTGCACTGGTCACGGCTCAAGACAATAATTGGTGAGTGGAATGACTATTGGACTAAGGTTTGTCAAATGCACACAAGTGGTTACTCAGATGACATGCTGGAGGAAGAGGCACAGAAGATGTATGCAAACAGGCATGGAAAGAAGTTTACCTTGATCCATTGGTGGAAGATACTCAAAGATGAGCCTAAATGGTGTGCAATGTTTGAGACGGAGAAAGACAACAATGACGTAGTTGATATTCCTGATGCTCAGATACGTCCCGAAGGTAGAGAAGCTGCAAAGGCTGAGCGTAGAGGAAAGCGCAAGAAAGAAAATATCAAGGATGGAATTGTCATGCTTGGGGATAATATAGGGAAAATTATCAAGATTGAGGAAGATCGGAAGATGGAGCGTGACAAGGTCACAGAGGCACAAATTCAGATATCCAATGCAAACTTGCAGGCAGCAAAGGAGCAAAAAGAAGCAAAGATGTTTGAGGTGTACAACTCCTTGCTTCATCAAGATACAGGGAACATGTCAGAAGATCAGAAGGCTAGTCGTGACAAGGCAATACGCTAGTTAGAAGAAAAGCTGTTTGCAGACTAAGGTGAGTCTGCCCTCTATTTAGAATCTGCAATGTCATGTTTAGTGTGCCCTCTGTATTCCTGAATGCAATATGTGCCTGTTAGTGTGAATGCAGTAACTATATGTGAGTGCAGCACCTATATGTGTGAAAGCACTAACTATAGGTGAGTGCAGCACCTATATGTGTGAAAGCACGAAAACTATGAGTGAATGCAGTAACTGATGTGTGAATGCTGCATAAAGTGTGAATGAGATGCACTATGTTTGAGTGCAGCACTACATATACACGCCAGCCTCCTCTCTTCTCCTCTGCACAGTCTCCTCTCCTCTCCTCACGTGCACATTCTCCTCTCCTCTTCTCTGTCAGTTTCATTCAGTTTCTTCTTCAAGGTAACTCTCTGGCTTTCTGTATAGTTTGTCCTCTCCTCTCTTCTGCACAGTTTGTCTTCTCCTCACCTCTTGAATTCTCTGTTTGTCTCATCTGTAAAGATGTCTGAGGACAACAATCTTGATGGAAGCCAGCAGCCCTTGTACTCGTTGGACGATTTCCTTGCGGAGGAGGAGATCATAGATGATGTCCTCAGTCAAGCGAAGACGCTCATACAGTCCACCATCAAGGATCTTGACAAGGATGCATCTGACCATCGATTCAACCCGAGGAAGCACATCAACAGGCCACGAGAAGAAGCTCATCAAAAACTAGTCAATGATTATTTCTCAGAAAATCCTCTTTACCCTTCCAATATTTTTCGCCGAAGATTTCGTATGTCTAGGCCACTATTTGTGTGCATCGTTGATGCCTTGGGCGATCAAAAACATCCAACTTTGATACTTGAGGCAGTGGCATCACATGATCTTTGGCTTTGGCATGCATTCTTTGGAGTAGCGGGTTCTAACAATGATATTATTGTTTTGAACCAATCTACTGTTTTTATCAATGAGCTCAAAGGACAAGCTCCTAGATTCCAGTACATGGTTAATGGAAATCAGTACAACATAGGGTACTTTCTTGGTGATGGAATATATCCTGAATGGGCAGTATTTGTTAAGTCAATTTGACTCCCTACGATGAGAAGGAGAGGAGGTATGCAGCAGAACAAGAAGGGGCAAGAAAGGATATCGAGAGAGCCTTTGGTGTACTGCAGCAATGTCGCTTTTGCATCTTAAAACTACCTGCTCGTCTATATGACAGAGCTGTACTCCGTGATGTCGTGCTAGCATGCATCATACTTCACAATATGATAGTTGAAGATGAGGAGGCAGAGATTATTGAAGAGAATCTGGACCTAAACGTTCCTCCTAGTTCGACAACCGTTCAAGAACCGGAATTCTCTCCGGATCAGGAAGTTCCATTAGAGAGAGTTTTAGAAAAAAGATACTAGTATTAGAGATCGATCGGCTCATCGCCGACTTAAGAAAGATTTGGTGGAACATATATGTGTTGGGAATATGCCCTAGAGGTAATCATAGAGATGATGATATTCCGCTTGTATCCATGATATATAAAATGTGTCCATTGAATATCCATTAAAGACAACTTGTATTGATTGGCAATTATGTGAATTGTTTGTGGAACTCTTTTACTTGTATGGTTATTCTATATTTGTCCTGGTCGGAGTTCATGTGAGGACACACATGAATATTAGACTAGCACATTATTAGTTGATGACTATGTTTCACAAGTCATGGACATGGAGATGTCGAACTAATAATGTGGGCACATGTATGACATGTAGGCCGGATCGACCCGACATGAGATTGTCTCTATACACATCATATACGTTATGTCCTTCGACCCGAGATTGTTGTATGTACTCAAGATGTGTATCGACTTGCTTAGGGACCGACAAACGCTACTCCGTCACTTGGGTAGTTATAAAGGATGTCTTCGGGTTTGTCGAGAAGCATGCTTCGAGACATAGACAATCAAGATGGGACTTGCCCCTCTCTAATGAGAGCGATATCACCGGATCACTCAAGTGATTGGATCAACAAATGCATGGCCGTGCTTGGGTTAAGTGTTAACCCACGAGTTGAACCATATATCATGAGGCAAGGGAGTAACTTGTATATGGTCGTAGTGGTTCGTCGATATGATCATTTGCGTATGCATAGGAGTTGTCATGCCTTGCTAGAGGCCGCTCGGCCTATTGGGCGAATAGGAGTATTCGGCCCATGTCTATGTGTGCGTGAACCCATAGGGTCGCACGCTTAAGAGGCTGGAAGCCTAATTCGAGTTGGACTCGAATTAGACAAGGCTTAGGGTTTCTAATGCGTCTCCAATTCGGAAAGCACATGAGAGACACCTATATAAGAAGAGGGGAGGGGCGTGGCCAAATACACACAACCAATCCACGTCTTTGGCAGCCACCGTCCCCTCCACGCTCTCGCCTCGCTCCTCGCGGACCTAGCAACCGAGGCGCATCGCTTCTACCTCGTACGTGTGTGATACCTCGGAGGTGCTACATCCGGAGCACGAGGACGAACCGCACGAACCGCAAGTGGTGGGAGGAGTTGCTGGACGACCACGCAACCGCACCGCACTGCGACGCGTTCGACTACATCGAGTCGTCTTCCGCCGCATCTGCGCGTCTAGTGGTAATCCCGTAACTTTGTAACTAGTAGTAGATCCCGGGCGATGAGGTAAAAAGTTTTGTTTTCTCGGCTAGCGTAGCACCCTCATAACCCTACAAAGGGTATCGGAGCTCTATACCGCGTTGTTATAGGTTCGGATGTCGTATATGTGATATGCGTGGTTTTAGATGAGTCTCGATCTTGGTTCATGATCTTGCCACGTTGGTCTTGTAACGATCTACTCGTACCGGTCGGAATTCCGCCATCCGAGTTAAGAGATACATGTAAATCCAATCACAAATGAGTTAGAGATCAATCAGATTGATCGAATTGAACCCTAGGTCAAGTGCCGAGCGCATGTGATGCGCGGCGGTGGCAGATTAGATCAGCCACCGGGCGCCGGGTTACTGAGAAAAGTTCTGTTCGTAAAACAGCTGTAACTTTTTAACCGTAACTCGGATCGAGACGATTCTTAAACGAAAGTTGTAGAGAAACAAATTTTACATACACCCCAAACTAATAGTTTGGCCCGAGCCAGATTTGCGAAAAACGGCTTGGAAGATAGAGTTTTTCGCGATTTACTTTTTGTAGTCGGAATCGGTTACCTCTGTTTTGTAGGTTTTGATGACTGGTATAGCCCTTATGTGTATGTGATGCATGTATGAACAATGGGCTATACCAAGTCATATCTGTGTTTATGCCGTTCTTACCATGTTCTACTTTCATATGCTATAATGTTTTTGTCTACATTCGTGCGGTAATGAAGTAGAACGATCCCTCAGTAATGTTTAAGTTTGTGCTCCCCCAAACCTTGCACTGTCGCTGTCTTGTACTATCGATGGTGGGTCTATGAAATTAGGGTGCCATCGATTTTCCTTGACTAGACAGGTTCGTATCGGATACTTACTGCAGAAGGTTTGGTTGCTTAAACAAGGTCATCCTAACAGTTAGGGACCTTGGAGCATGAAAAGTTGGTAACCCAAGCATAGAGATGCTATCCAACAACAAGAGTCATATGCGATATGATTAGCAAAGAGTTGCTTACCGATCTATCATGTCTTCTAGCGGTGATGCTAAAGCTCACTAGTCGACTTGCTAGTTGTGGGTCTTGAATCACTAAGTTTCAATCGAGGGATATTGATTTTAGTGGGAGTAGATCATATTTGATATTATCTACTCTATCATGGATATTTTGTCTTAGTATTTTGCATTACTTTTGTTGTAGATTAAATAGTGTCTTCTAAGCAACCATTTACTTTGCGTTCGATTCTTGAGAAAGATAAGTTGAATGGAACAAATTATGCGGATTGGATCCGCACCGAGAATTGTTCTCGTGGCCGAGAAAAAGGAGGAATATCTAGACACCCCCTTACCGATGAGCTCGCGATGATGCATCTCGCTATCGATTTCATTCTCTCGTCTCGCGCCTAGCTATGGGAACTTCATTGCGAACTACCATATGCATGGGGCGAGAGGGGCTTGAATGAGTTGTGTGGCATGCTGAAAACAGCAGAGGCCGACATTAAGAAGCAGTCGGTGGCCAAGTGTTGGCGATCCCGAACAAGCCTAACTTTAAGAGAAAGAAGGGCTGGGGAAGAAAAAGGGCAAGGCTAAAGATGAGATCTCCAAGCCGCTCCACCCGCCCCAAAGCCGGACCACCGGCCGATGCTAAATGTTTTCATTGTGGTAAGAATGGTCACTGGAAGAGAAACCGCAAGCGCACTTGGCGTCCTTAGAGAAGCATGGCGGTAGTAAAGGTACTCCCGCTCATACGCTTGTTGTTTATGTTACTGAGACATCTTCCTCGCTAACTCTTATATCAATTCTTGGGTATTTGATACCGGATCGGTTGCTCATATTTGCAATACGATGCAAGGAATGATAAGAAGTAGAAGCGTGAAGAAAGGAGAGGTTGATTTCCGCGTGGGCAACAATGCAAGAGTTGCTGCGTTGAACGTCGGGACAATGCAACTTCACCCGTCGGATTTGTCATGGAATTGAATAATTGTTATTTTGTTCCTAGTCTAAGTCGAAACATTATGTCACCTTCATGTTTGATGAAGGATGGTTATTCATTTGCGAGAAAAGACAATGGTTGTGTTATCTCGAAGAATGATATGTTTGTGGCTCTTGTATCCATTGTGAATGGATTATTTATTTTAAATCTTGATGATGCACCCATGCTCGTAATGTTAATGCTAAAAGGCCTCGGCTTAATGAGTTAAGTCCTACATATATGTGGCATTGTCGTTTGGGTCATATAAATGAAAATCGCATGAAGAGGCTCCATGATGATGGACTTCTAACTTCGTTTGATTTTGAATCTTACGAGACATGTGAGGCTTGCCTTTTAGGCAAGATGACCAAGACGCCTTTCTCGGTTTTCCCGAGAGAGCGTCTCGACTTATTGGAACTAGTACATAGTGATGTATGTGGACCAATGAGCACGACAGCTAGAGGCGGTTTTCAATACTTCATAACTTTTACTGATGACTTTAGTAGATATGGCTATGTCTACCTAATGAAGCATAAGTCTGAAACATTTGAAAAGTTCAAAGAATTTCAGAATGAAGTAGAGAACCAACATGGCAAGAAAATTAAGGCCTTGCGATCTGATCGTGGAGGCGAATATTTGAGTCATGAGTTTAGCAATCATCTTAAGAGTTGCGGAATTGTTCCACAGCTTACGCCACCTGGAACGCCATAGAGAAATGGCGTGTCTGAGCGGCGTAATCGGACTTTGTTGGACATGGTTCGGTCTATGATGAGCCAGTCGGACCTACCTTTATTGTTTTGGGGATATGCTCTAGAAACAGCCGCTTTCACATTGAATAGAGTACCATCTAAGTCCGTAGTTAAGACACCATATGAGATATGGACTGGGAAGAGTCCTAGTTTGTCTTTTCTAAAAATTTGGGGTTGTGAGGTTTATGTCAAACGGCTTATATCGATAAGCTAACACCCAAATCGGACAAGTGTTTTTTCGTGGGATATCCAAAGGAAACTTTAGGATATTACTTCTACAACCGCCGTAGGGCAAAGTGTTTGTTGCTCGAAACGGTGTTTTCTTAGAGAAAGAGTTTCTCAAAAGAGAGAAGAGTGGACAAAAGGTGTATCTTGAAGAAGTTCAAGATGAGCCGATCGAGAAGGACTCTACGAGTGATGCTAATGTAGCAGAACAAGTTGAGATGCCCGTGGCCACAGAAACACCTCCACAACCACGAAGATCGCAAGACTTCGCGAGTTGCGTGGGGATCTGTTATTGTTGGACGATGACGAACCCGCAACATACGCAAAAGCTATGATGGACTCGATTCCGAGCAATGGCGAGTGCCATGAGATCCGAGATAGATTCCATGGGAAATAATCAAGTTTGGAACTTGGTTGACCCGCTCGATGGTGTTAGACCCATCGAGTGCAAATGGATCTATAAAAAGAAGAAAGATATGGACGGAAATGTTCACGTCTATAAAGCTCGACTTGTCGCAAAGGGTTTTCGGCAAGTTCAAGGAATTGACTACGACGAGACATTCTCTCCGAGCGATGCTTAAATCTATCCGGATCATTCTAGCAATAGCCGCCTATTTCGATTATGAAATTTGGCGAGATGGATGTTAAAACAGCCTTTCTAAATGGAAATTTGGAAGAGGACGTGTATATGATACGGCCCGAAGGTTTTGTTGATCCAAATAATGCTGGAAAAATATGCAAGCTTAAGAAATCTATTTATGGGTTAAAGCAAGCATCTCGGAGTTGGAACATTCGTTTTGATGAGGTTGTCAAAGGGTTTGGCTTCCGTCGGAATGAAGAAGAGCCTTGTGTTTACCAAAAGGCTAGTGGGAGCGCTGTTGTATTTCTAATCTTGTATGTGGATGACATACTATTGATTGGGAATGACATTCCTATGTTGCAATCAAAGACTTCACCGAATAATAGTTTTTCTATGAAGGATTTGGGAGATGCAAAAGATACATCTTGGGCATTAAGATCTATAGAGATAGGTCAAAAAGGCTAATAGGATTATGCCAAGATACATATATTGACAAGGTGTTGAAACGGTTCAACATGGAGCAATCCAAGAAAGGGTTCTTGCCTATGTCACATGGTATGCGCTTTAGCGACAAGCAATGTCCTTCATCGATGAAGAGCGCAAACGCATGAGTAAGGTTCCATATGCTTCGGCGAATCGGTTCCATCATGTATGCCATGATATGTACTCGCCCGAGATGTCTCATATGCTCTAAGTGTTGCGAAGCGGTACCAAGGCAATCCCGGTGAGAGTCACGGACGCTGGTTAAAAACATCCTTAAGTACTTGAGAAGAACTAAGGATGAGTTCCTGATCTATGGAGGTGAGGAAGAGCTCGTTGTAAATGGTTACACCGATGCTAGCTTCCAAACTGATGTAGATGATTCACAATCTCAATCAGGTTTCGTGTTCACGGTAAATGGTGGTGCAGTAAGCTGGAAAAGTTCCAAGCAGGAGACAGTGTCCGATTCTACAACAGAAGCCGAGTACATTGCGGCTTCGGAAGCTGCAAAGGAAGGTGTTTGGATGAGGCATTTCCTCATTGATCTTGGTGTGTTTCCTAATGCGGCTAGCCCATTGAATCTACATTGTGATAATAATGGGGCGATAGCGCAGGCTAAGGAGCCAAGGAATCACCAGAAGAACAAACATGTACAACGGAAATTTCACCTCATTCGACAGTTCATCAGTGAAGGTGAAATTAAAATGTGCAAAATACATACGGATTTAAATGTAGCAGATCCGTTGACAAAGGCTCTTCCACAGCCTAAGCATGAGGCGCACATGAGGTCTAATGGGGATTAGACATATTAGAGATTAACTCTAGTGCAAGTGGGAGACTGTTGGGAATATGCCCTAGAGGTAATCATAGAGATGATGATATTCCGCTTGTATCCATGATATATAAAATGTGTCCATTGAATATCCATTAAAGACAACTTGTATTGATTGGCAATTATGTGAATTGTTTGTGGAACTCTTTTACTTGTATGGTTATTCTATATTTGTCCTGGTCGGAGTTCATGTGAGGACACACATGAATATTAGACTAGCACATTATTAGTTGATGACTATGTTTCACAAGTCATGGACATGGAGATGTCGAACTAATAATGTGGGCACATGTATGACATGTAGGCCGGATCGACCCGACATGAGATTGTCTCTATACACATCATATACGTTATGTCCTTCGACCCGAGATTGTTGTATGTACTCAAGATGTGTATCGACTTGCTTAGGGACCGACAAACGCTACTCCGTCACCGGGTAGTTATAAAGGATGTCTTCGGGTTTGTCGAGAAGCATGCCGCGAGACATAGACAATCAAGATGGGACTTGCCCTCTCTAATGAGAGCGATATCACTGGATCACTCAAGTGATTGGATCAACAAATGCATGGCCGTGCTTGGGTTAAGTGTTAACCCACGAGTTGAACCATATATCATGAGGCAAGGGAGTAACTTGTATATGGTCGTAGTGGTTCGTCGATATGATCATTTGCGTATGCATAGGAGTTGTCATGCCTTGCTAGAGGCCGTCGGCTATTGGGCGAATAGGAGTATTCGGCCCATGTCTATGTGTGCGTGAACCCATAGGGTCGCACGCTTAAGAGGCTGGAAGCCTAATTCGAGTTGGACTCGAATTAGACAAGGCTTAGGGTTTCTAATGCGTCTCCAATTCGGAAAGCACATGAGAGACACCTATATAAGAAGAGGGGAGGGGCGTGGCCAAATACACACAACCAATCCACGTCTTTGGCAGCCACCGTCCCCCTCCACGCTCTCGCCTTCGCTCCTCGCGGACCTAGCAGTCCGGAGGCGCATCGCTTCTACCTCGTACGTGTGTGATACCTCGGAGGTGCTACATCTGGAGCACGAGGACGAACCGCACGAACCGCAAGTGGTGGGAGGAGTTGCTGGACGACCACGCAACTGCACTGCACTGCTGCGACGCGTTCGACTACATCGAGTCGTCTTCCGCTGCATCTGCGCGTCTAGTGGTAATCCCGTAACCTGTAACTAGTAGTAGATCCTGGGCGATGAGGTAAAAAGTTTTGTTTTCTGGCTAGCGTAGCACCCTCATAACCCTACAATATGGAATAAGTTTGGTCCTCTTCCACCTACACCTGGAGTTTGAGCTAATACATGTAATTGTTTCATATTTTTGTTTCATTTACATATATATGAATGGTTCACTTGTAGATGTCTGAATGCTCATTGTTAAATGTTTTGGTTTCTGCAGGGTGGCACTCTGGCAGTGATAAGTCATCTTCACTGTTGTTCCAGGAGTCAGGTTAGTTTTGGGAAATCTGGTCACTGCATTTTCTTGTTTTGGAAGTGAACCTGATAGCAATATATGTTCAACAACCTGAACCTGAACCTGATAGCAATGTATTTGTATATGCAGGGAACTATGAGGTGCAGTTACTGTTTTTTGGAAGTGATGGAGGGATGAAGATGAGCTTTGTAGCTCATATATCTTAGCTCATATATCTTATATATATACATATTATATGATCTGAACTTGTTCCTATGATCTGAACTGTTCCTGTGACTATCTGAACTTGCTGTGTAGCGATTTGTGAACTTGGTCATATATTATATCTTATCTATCTGTTCCTGTGATCTGAACTTTACATGTTATTTGTTCCTGGGATCTGAACTTTACTGCTATTTATCATATCAATTTGTGTATGTCAATGAGTATAAATGGCACCTGATGGCCTGCAGTCCGGTTGTGTGCACTTCAGGACTCCGGTTGTGTGCACTTCAGGCCTCCTGCTCGAGTGCACCTGACGGCCAGTAGGCCTGGAGTCCGGTTTGTTTTGTTGCTGTAGCAAACAGATTTGGCTACAGGATTAGATATTGCATATGATCCGAACTAAACACAGCAATTAAATGCTTTGTGCTGCCTAGGAAATGCCAAGGTGAAACACCTGCATTGTACATGTTGTTTCATTGTTTGTTTCATTGATGCTTTGGCAGCAGATTTGTCTTGGAAACAGTGCAATGACACCCCCCACTGAGACTGGCCTTAGCATATCGTAGATCAAGAGCAGTAATGGCGGGCATTAATCACCCCTGATCAGTCCTGGCCTCCTAGGGGCGTGCGCTGGGGCCGTTGGGCCTGTTGGGAAGTCAACTCCAAACAGGGTGACTAAAATTTAAAAGTTAGGGGTACCCCAACTTATAGTGACTAAAGTGCTCTCTTTTTCTTGGACCACGTGCTTGGCTCTATCTCTCTCCTCTCTCTCTTGTTTAGTCACTTTTTAGTCCCTCTATCAAAAAGGAGGTGACTAAAGTTTAGTGACCAGACTAAACATTTTGGTCACCTGACTAATGTATCAAACACTCTCGTTGCATCACCGCTCGAAGAATAGGGAACCCCGCAGGCCGAAGAAGGGGCATGGGCACTGGAATTGGGGATTTCGCCGTGCAGCTAAAGCCTTTGCTTCGATTACTCCTGTAGGCATGCTAACCAAATTAGGTGCATTTTCTGTGGTGTGAAGTGTGAACTCTCAAATTCTCATTCTCAGTGTCCAAAGATCCTCTTGAGATTCTAGCAGTTCTAGATGATAATATATACGAGGTTCAGATTATGTACAGTTTTTGCCAGTGTGTTTTGAGTTGCTTTGCAGACCAAAAATTTTGAGTGACACATGTTCACAATTTTTTTATAAAAATAAACAAGGTTGGAGAACCAGATGCACTGGACTGAAAGGTCAACGAGATTCCATGGGCCAATTGAGCTCTGAAGTCTGAACTGCTCAATTTGTTGACGAGTAAACAACCCAGCAGGGCACAATAAGGTGAAGAATAGAAACTGTACAGCAGACCCAAAATGTAGTCTCTTATAAATCTCGTGTAACGAATACTGTATGAATCACAGGTTTGAATTACAGGCGAAAAATGGGCCGTTACAACTAATATCATTCCAACTTTGTTCTAGTTATTTGCTCTAGTTATTCTAAGAGCAAAAGCAAGTTACCATCCTTTGATAGATTTATGGCTAGACAACTTTGTGTAATAGATGCTATTTTTTTCCTTGCTTTCTTTGTCTCTTGATCACAGTTGTATAGAACTCTCCTTTTTTGCATTTTAATATATATACAATAGGGGCTCTGCCCCTCCTGTTTCATAAAAAAAAACAATTTTCCCCTTCGTAATCAGATAATCAACTATTCTGGCCATGCCGATAGAGCTACTGATCGGCTTGCACTGGACTGAATCTGGACTCCGTGGATGCGAAAAGGTTCGAAGTGTCCTCGGTGACCGGCCCGCCGCTGTCGACATACTCACCGTTCCTGATCCGCGCACCACGTCCTTGACGGTCTCCAGATTGAACCTGGGGTTGGCGACTCGGTGTACATGACCCTCGGGATGAGATGAGCCTGATCACCAGTTGGGCACATGGATTTTTTTTTAGGAAACAGGAGGGGCTCAGGAGCCCCTACTCGAGATCTATATCTCTTATAAAACTAAACCCCACTAGCTAATTCTCACAACATGTAACCTATCCACCTTATCAGTCCACTAATAGACGCATTTATGGTCAACTAGCATTTGCCATTATAATCTACATGCAAGCAAGACACATCGTCCACTAGCATTATGCCACGTCATCCACTAACATTAACTTATAATTGTTTATCCCTTTGTATGAATAATCTTATTCCAAACACTACTACACAAATTCTTTTCCGTGGCGATTTTTTTCTATTAACCGTGGTGGTTTATGTAACTGCCACGAAGCAAAGCCCATGGTTAATCGGCCGATTAATTTTGGCGGTTTCTTGACCAACATGGTTAATCGCTTAACCGTGGCGGTTTTTTAAGAGTAACCACCACGGTTAATCGATTAACCGTGCCGGTTTTTGGTACATGACCGTCGGGTTTAGTTTTTCCAGATTAATAAAAATACAATTTTAAAACATTATAAAATGATAATTATGATAAACCAGAAAATATATGCATATAAAATGATAAATCAAAGAATATTTGCACACAACATAAACATGCATCACATTTGTTCATTCATATGACGTTTCCACAAACTCACAACACTTAGTTCATATTACAAACACACCACCGCCTATAAAGTTCAAGTTACAAACATGGGGAGGGCCGACATCTAGATGTCCGACAACTGGTAGTCGCACATGTTACACATGGTCCTCCAATTGCATATTCTCTCGTACCGGCTGTCCAACGCAAGCTCGCTCTCATCGTCGTAGAACTTCCCATCATAATGCGCAATGTCGTCCGCGACGGCCCAACAAATGTCGGCGACTGTTTTCTTGATCTTAAGTTCCACCGGTCGGTCTGCCCATTTCTTTTTGGATCTGTTGAGCGCCCGCCAGCTGCAACGGTACTCGTCACAAGCCCTGAGGTGCTCACAAACATAGTATCCACATAGGACGCTGCCCATGGTTAATATTTCCCAAATATTTTTGAATTTCTACTTGTTTAAAGGGATTTAGGGTTTAGGATTTAGGGTTTAGGGTTTAGGTTTTAGGGTTTAGGGTTTAGGGTTTAGATTTTACGGTTTAGGGTTTAGGGTTTAGGGTTTAGAAGTAGTGTAGCAGTAGTAAGTAGTAGTAGTGTAGTATTAATAGTAGTAGTGTAGTAGAGAGTAGTGCGGCGGCATACATTTGGTTCCATTACATAAATGTGAAGTCATATACATTTGGTTCTATTACATAAATGTGAAGGCATACATTTGGTTCCATTACATAAATGTCGACTCATTTTGTTGTCGGTGCAGCCACTGTCCTCTTCTCACCGTCGGTGCAGCACCAGGGCTTCATCTTGGTCTTGTTGACATGGGTCTCGACGGCCTTGATCTTGCGTGGATGATCGGTAAAGAGCGACAACTCTGCATAGTTGTTGTCCTCTTCAGGACTCTGGACTCCATCGGCTCCCATGATCCTTTGTTTCCCAGACACAACCACATACTTCTTGCCCTCTTTGGGCTTCGGTTAGTAGGCTACCTGTGCCACGTGGTTTGCGAGTACCCACTCGTCATCTCTGTACTTGACACTTTCGAGCTCAACGGTGGTTAGCCCAAAGTCGTCCACGTCAATCACCTTTGGGTTGACCCACTGGCACCGGAAGATGGGTATCTGTAGCTCACTGCCATAGTCAAGTTCCCATATCTCTTCGGTCTGCCCATAGTATGTCTTGATCAACCCGGTCGCCTCGTCGATGCCCTCATATAGAACACCACTGTTCTATGACGCGCTCTTCTTGTCCTTGTCTTTCCTGTGGAACCTATATCCATTGATGTGATAACCTTGCCACGTGGTGATTTGGCTAGATGGGCCGGATGAAATTCTCGATTCTTCGGAATCCGCATATGGGGGTATGTCTTGTTCTTGGATCCATGTTGTGAAATTAATCTTTTGTTGTCTCTGTACCCACCCCTCCGTACTTCCGGCAACCGTGCGACGGGTCTACTCCAGATCCTTCTCAACCCACATTTCCATTGAGACTAACTGGTTAAGAGCGTTGCCATGGGCTTCTTCAATGATTTCGTGCTCTATATCGGTGCATACTTTCCTCCCTACGCAGCCCATCCCCACGCTTCTGCCTTCGTGCGGATGGACGAGTAGGCCAATTGTATTTCCATCCCGGATGTATTTGGTGCAGCAGTTAATAGCCTCCTCTATTGTGTACGCCTGGATCATAGAGCCCTCCGGGTAAGCATGGTTATGGACGTATCTGTTAAGGGTGGACATGAACTGCTCATACGTCCACATCTGGTGCAGGTAGACAAGCCCCAGTTCTTGTATCTGATCGACCATGTGCATCATCAGGTGTGGCATAATATCGAAGAAAGACGATGGGAAGCACATCTCGAGCTAGCAAAGAGTCTCCGTGATGAACTGTTTCAGGGCAGGAAGCTCATCTTCATCATTGGTTAAAGAAGTAGGACATGCGTGTGACAACCATCTTCACGTACGCTGGAGCGATACCCCTGATCACAATTGGAAGGAACACCGTCAACATCACCTGGCAGTCATGGGAGTTGAAGTTTGTCAGTGTGAGGTCTTTCATCCAGATAATGCTCTTGATGTTGGAAGAGAAACCGGTCGACACCTTGACAGCCCTAAGCCACCGGCACAAAGCCCTCATCTCATCCCACGTAAGGTTGTAGCTCGCGCCCGGAAGGTAGACTTTTTTGCTATTCGCCGCCGGTGTTGGGTGAATTTCGGTCCTGATGTCCATGTCGACAAGATCCTGACATGACTTGAGACCATCCTTCGTCTTAGTCTTGATGTCTAGCAGGACCCCGATCAAGCTCTCAAAGACATTCTTCTCTAGATGCATGCAATCGATGGCATGGGGTGTATCGAGCTCCTTCCAGTATTCCAGGTACTTGAAGAAACATGACTACTTCTTGAATGGCACGGGGGACAGGACGGGCTCTGCTTCTTCCTCTGCTGTCTTGTCCCGCTTTCTCTTCTTCCTTGGCTTTGGCACATCGTCTTCCTTCTTCTTCTTTCCGAACTCAAAACCTACATATATAGCAAAAGCTGTATATTTAGAAAACTCAAAACATCTTATAATTTGAAATGGAGGGAGGAACATAGTAGACATAAAAGATACTCTGTAGTCTATATGTAGTTATCGTAAACTTATTATTTATGGTCGCAAAGAAAAACTCATTAATTACTATTTTCCAAAGAAGTAATCTACATTTTTTAATCCATATTCATATTTTTTCTTTGCATCGCATCTTGCTTTTTCTCAAATTTTATTCTGATCGGTTACTATGGATTTTTGCTTTCCTCAAGTTACGTTGAAACCCATGTGCTTATTGTATATTCCATTAACTCTCCTTTCAGCTCTTTTTTAAAATAAGGATTTTAGATCATAGTTAGTAATACAATAGCATAGGACATTATTTGAAACATGCACCATATCACTTAAGATAAGTCTTAAAGCTTGAAGTGAGATCTCGATAGGGGTACCAGTGCTAACCTCAAGAGAATTTTAAAACTTAAACCTTATAATAGTCAACTTATTGTTCTAATTGATTCTTAAAACCATATGAAAATATAGCCGCCATAGGTCTCTCACACTTCTTAAGACAATTGAATTTTATTATCAGTGAATTATATTTGCAGTTATGGTTATACTATCAATATAAACATATTAAATATTTTAGTTAAAATACACAAATATATCTAAAGTAAGAATCTGTATAAATTATATGTTATGGTTACTAATATAGTTTCAAATAATTTGTTAGTATTATTTGTATGTGAGTTATTAAGAAAATATTATTTGTGTGATAAAACATAACATATGTATTTTATTGCTCACACATGTTGGCACGACGGATACATTTACTTCAACAAAATCTTACTAATATATATTGATAGAGGTGTGTAGTGTAGAAATATATACACGCTCTATTTGTTATCTAAACAATTTTTTGTAATAGAAAATGTTGATAATTTAGATGCAGATTTTAGGGGGTGTTTAACTTTTCTAATAATGAGATGAAAATTGAGTTACGTAAATTATTGATCATAATAAGAGGACGTCGGTACTTGTATGCAAATTTAGGTCTACTTTAGATCATGTTTTTAACGACATTTGTGGGTAATATAAATTAGAGTCATGAGTCAGTTTATATTGTTTTACACGATAGCAAAAATTGATAGTTATTTAAAAAATAGAATACATCAAATAGCTATTATTAATGCCATTGTTGACGAGGTTATACCTAATTGATGGTAAAATGTTTCTGATTTTTATGAGAATTTCTAGGATCTATCTTTTTGCTTTCCGATCAAGTCGTGTGAGGATTAACATGCAGGCTCCAGCAAAGACATCTAGTTAGATTTTTTCTCTAGTATGATATGTATTTAGTTGAAACCTAGTCTTAAACTTATAAACTCTTGATACAACCCTTTTTGTGTCTTCGTATCTATAGTTTATCTTTTAACTTTTAATCAATTTGATGCAATTTTTCCAGATATCAATTAGATATTGTAGTATTCTTTTTCTTTTATTAAAAAATTGGTTTCTTATTAAAAGGAGTCTATATCTGTGGAGGTATAAACTCCATATACCCTCACGGCCTAGTTTGGGCCGACACGCGTCACCAGCCGGCCCATCAAGCTCAAAGACCGATCGGCTCAGCCGGGTGACAAATTAAAACGGGCGAAAATATGGAAGACCGACAAGGAGGACAAGACCTAGCTGAGAAGGAAAGTTTAGACTTGTAAAGTATGTAAACTTAGTACCAGATAGGCTAGTTCCGACTTGTAACCTTGCTCCCCGTGATATATAAGGAGAGCAAGGACCCCCCAGGCCAGAGGACGGAATCTGGCATAACGCACAGACTCATACATCCACATCATAATTGAAACAGAGAGCAGGACGTAGGGTATTACGCTTCATAGCGGCCCGAACCTGGGTAAACCTTGTGTGATTGCTCCCTGTTTACGTCTTGCTCGCAATCTCGGTGCGCCTTCCGCCAATCCATTACCGGTTAGGGCATACCCCTGGTCGGACTATCGCCGATATTTCGTCAACAGTGGCGCGCCAGGTAGGGGGTGCGCACCAAGATTTCACGTCGATCAAGATGGTCTCCTTCCCGGCTTCCATGACTTTCGAAGCCGGCCTCAACTTCAACTTCGGAACGTTCACCTGGACTTCCAACCTAACAATCGCAACTCTCACGCCTCCGGCTATCATGCCGACAATGGCACCAACAATGGTGGCTGCACCAAACCAGATCCAACTCATCCCGGTGACCACCATTGCAAACCCAACCAATCCACCGCTGATGGTTGACGGCACGGCGTCAACACCTCCGACCGGTCCTAACCAAAGGAGGCATGTCAGCAACACGGATCTACTCTGTTTGATCCATCAGCAAAACATGAGGTTGATCGAAACACATGCCAATTTTGAGTCGCTCCGACGACGCGTCAGGCGCGATCTGCAACTCGTGCAACAACAGCGAATTCCTAATCCATCGACACGAAGGCAGGACAACCATCGTAGAGTCACTTTTGGGCGCTCTGATCAGCCGTGTTTACAGCCGGTGAATCTACAACGGCGCGTTCCACCAAATCTTCGTGGCAACCATACACGGCCAGATGACGGCAGAAACTCACAGCAGCTCCGACCACGGCCGACCATCGCACGCGGTGGTCGGAGAGGCCAGCCAAGCAACATACGTCAGAGAATCTTGGCCGATATCCAAGATCTGAGAGAGAGGACTTCACAACAAGCTTCACGGATCAACAGCGGTCCAGCTCAGACGACACAAGTTACCCGACACGACGTACCTAGTCGGAGTTACGCGTCAACAGCCCAGCGTAGGAACGCGCGCCGCAACGAACGGCGGAGACGTCAGCGGGAAATCCGACGCACTGGTCGGAACCCACCAACTGCACCTACTGCGGCAACGCAACAAGAACGATCCCCACAAGACAACACATCCAACGCCCCGGTTGTTTGCAGAACGTACTGAGCTAGCTGCCACCCTTCGTCGTGACGAACAACGTAGGGAAAGACGACGGCAAAAGATATTGACTACCATGGCAACATCAGGTGCAACGGAGCAAAGAGCAGAACGGCCACGAGCACGTTCAACTCAATCCCCTCAATGACAATGGCGTCTGCACACAGGGCAAGGGCACTTGCCGACCGACACCGAGACGTAGAAAGAAGACGAAGGGAAGAATACCAGAAACACATGGCAGCAATCAGAAAGGGTAAGAACCCATTAAGGGAAGATACAAGGGACTCGCCTGACATTGACGAGCCTCATAGTTGCACCCATCAGCCCACACAAACGACCACTGTACACAAACGTGCTCGGAGTCCTCCTCCCAGTCGAACGGTTCCATCCGTCCAAACAAATCGCAATGGTTTTATCACTCCTTTTTTGGACAATTTGCAAACCAGAGAACCAAACTGGAGGCTCCCTAGTCCAACTCCTCCTGAGGATAGGATACCGCCGCATACCGAGCACATATTCCCTAATCCAATAAACCCAGCAAATCTTCGGCGTATCAGAACAGTTCGATCACCAGGGCGCAACACATCAGAAGGCATGTTTCTCAACGGCGAGTGGTACGAAGTAGTTCAAGAAGGAAGTCAGTTTGAGAAAAATTCAAGCTCCTTAGATTCCTTTACAGATGTAACTTTTTCAAAAAAGGACAATCTCAATACTACTCGGAACGGGATAAGTATATCCGACCACGCCCGACGCCGAGACGATCAAGTCTTGGATGATGATGACCTGCTGCTCTGTACCGAAGAAGACCCAGTCATGGTCCACAACTTGGAAAAAGGCGAAGCGGAGCCGGAAAATTAAAGCAACAAGAGATGAATTTTTTATCAGCACAAGTTTTTTTTAGGCAATTTCCCTTTCAAAGTTTAAGTTAGCGTCAGTCGTACACATCGTTGTAAGTCATTCTAAATGACAAAAAAGCAATCTAATGTGTACTATTTTATAATGAGAAGTCAAGTTCTTCGTGTCAAACACTTGAGCACATGAATTATTCTTATTATTCAAAGGAAAATCATCGTTCAAATCTGACGCGTTACGACATTCTCTAAACAAAAGATCCTAAATCCTAAAACAAGATCCTACGGCATAAACGTGACAAAGTCATGAAACAGGATCAAAATAAAGGGATAAATAAAAGGAATCTCGAAGGATTCCGGCACAGGCGCATCTCAAAGGATCCACTTCTTTCATTAAAAATATAAAAATATTTACAAACGGGGACCGATTGCATCTAAAGCAATCTAGTCATCCCCGAACAGCTTGCCGACCACCAGGTCGACAGGAGTCGCGGCGACGACGGCCTCCGCCGCCCGGGTGAACTCGACGGCGCCGCCCTCCATGGCGTCATGCGCCGCCACCGACAGCTCCATGCCACGAACGTCAACGCCGGAGATGGCGTCGACGGTGGCATAAGCGGCGGAGGCATCATGGCGAACGCCATGAACCGCCACCATGGCCACTTGGCCGGGGATCGCTGCCAGCCGCGCGATGACATCGCCGCCCTGGGCGTTCACCGCGTCCGCCGCAGCATGCGCGGCCTCCTGCAGCTGCTCCAGCTGCTCCGTCAGCTCTGCAAAAACAGAGTACAAAATTAAAAATCGCCAAGACAAAAACTCAGGGCGTATGAACAAAGGAGAACTCGACACTCACCGCCGACCCTGATGTCGGCAGCCTCGCGCTGCCGAAGCAGCGTGTCCACCTGGACCTTGCGGGCCAGCCTCTCGTCCGCCGCCTCATTGACGGCGGCGTTGGCTTCGGCGTCGAAGTCGGCGGCCCGCTGCTTTCTCCGCCCCGGCTCCCCGGGCGGAGGAGAGTGCGTTCGAAACAGTCGGCGTTCGCCTCCGCCGCCCGGTTGCTTGGTGGCCTCTGAGTAGAGGTCCCTGACGCGCTCCAGCTCCGCCCGACAGCGGTCGAGCACGGACGCCAGGGAGTTCACTGAGGCGCTGCTCAGTGAACGCGGCGTGGAGACACTGGCCACCGCCGCCACCTCCTCAGCCGCCGCCGCCTCTGCCATGACAGGAGCCACCTGCTCCGCCGCAGCAACAATGGCCCCGGCCTCCACGACCGGAGCCACCTGCTCGGGGGCCATAGCCCTCGGCGCCGCCCGCCGCTCCTCCGCCGTCCTCCTCGCCGCCTCGGCGGCGCCCGCGGCAGAGGTGCCCGCAGCACCTCCAATGGTCAGGAGGGTGTACCTACATTGCATCCAAAAGAACGACGGTTACACTAGAAGAAGCAAACCCCAAAATCAAAAGAAAAATCCCCTTTCAAAACTTACCTCCTCCGTGGCCTCACCTCCCGAGGGGAGTTCACCGACTCCTCCTCACCCGCCGGGCGCTTACCATGACGGCGGTCCATCGCAGGTGGTGACGGCGAGCAAGAAGGGATCTAAAACCCTAGATTTTGAGAGCAGAAGGAGAGGAGGAAGAATAGAGAATGCGCTGCGTGTACAGAACTCTTAGCGCAGGCCCCGATTTATAGAAGAGCTCGGAGGAATCGAGAAGGCAACCGATGAGATCGTGGGTAATCAAACCGCCGCGGCCCTCTCGTTTCCCGAGACCATGAAGCGATGAAAATCGCTCCACTAAAGCAATGAGCATTTATACGTTCCCCTCGCATCGGGAACCCCCCGTGCGCTCGCTGACGCATGACGTCAGGAAGGTGGAGCGATTGAGACACCGACGCAATGGCCCCACCACATCGGCAAGAATTGACTTGACCAAAGGCGAAAAACCGTACGCCGGTTTGACGTGACAACCCGGTCGCTGATGTACGGTTGCATCAGCAACCGAATATTTTCATCCCGCACGCGATCATGACGCGACACGACGGTTGAAAGATAAGTGTACCACGCCCTCAACAAAATTCTTTATTTATCCCTCCCATTTCAAAAGACCACACTTTAGAAAAACCAGTTTTCACAAATTTCTTTCCTCAAACACGAAGCCTACCAGGAATGCACTGTCTCTGGTCTCACTCGCTACGTGTTCACAGCTACAAAGCTATACAACACAGAGTGCGCCAGCGGTCGCTCCAGAAGGAAACGGGCTCCAAGCATTTTGGCAACGCGCTGTTTGTTTAGGATCATCTAATCCCTAAGGCCTGGTCGGCTCTTGAATGAGAAAGAGACTAGTGTTGCTGGCAATTTTTTCTTCTAAATTTTTAACAAGCATGACCTACCTTTCTGCATAACAAAAATCTTACACACCATATGATCATCATTCCAGGAGCAATGGCATTGTCAAAACCCTTCACGGCAAGATGGTGGTTCACAGCAAAATACAGATAAGTACTCTTTCAACCTAGCATACATGCCTTCATCAATCTTTTTTCACAAAAGATTTCTTTAAACGAACTACTTCAAAGTATGTTCAAACAATATTTACAAAGTTAAAAACATCCCGTTTTCTTTGTACAAAATGGCCAAAGTACGTCACCTCTCCAACAGAAAACAATCAGCATGCACTGTCTCTGAACAATCCCGCTACGTGTTCACAGCTCCAACGCTATACAACACAAGGATGACAGCGGTCGCTTCCAACGGAAATAGGGCCCTAAGTGATTCGGCAACGCGCTATTCACTATAGGTCACCTACACACCTGAGGACTGATTAACTCTAAGGAGAGGCGATTACCAAAACCATTATCAAATAAAATATCCTGATACAAATCCGTGTCATAGATTATATCAAATCAATACGATTCAGCATACCTCATCGAAACATTTACTCATACCAAATTTTCTCTTTTCAGCAATAACTTGAAGAAGTGTTCCAACCCACTGTAACGAAGTTACAGTATAGCATAAACAGTTCAACCCACACAATCCGACAGCTGAGCTGGGATTTTTTCGCTAATGATACCGGTTATTCTGGCACACAAATAGCTAAGCTATTTACTGGGTTTAGATTCAAAAACCATGGTCTCATAGCCACGCTGGGGGCTGAGTTAAGTAGCAAAGCTATCTTAACTTAATCATGACAAAGTCATGGCATGGTTCAAACCGACCAGCCCAAATGAAATTTGGCCTGCTCGGTCTCACTCAAAGAGTGGTCGGAAATACATAAAGCACGATATAATGTTCAGTTTTTGTCTTCTTTAGACCCTGACATAACGTGTTCCACCTCATCTCAGGCTCGGGGACTACGTGGGCCCACGTCACCTGAGAGGTGACATGGGCTAGATCCTTCTTTTAGAGCTTGCTGCAACCTATACTATCTTACAGCAACCTCGGGGACTACGTGGGCCCACGTCATTTGCATGACTTGGCCTGATCCATTCTCTTTACAAAAAGTTTAGATTCAAAACTAAGCTAAGACAACAACCAGTCACGACAGACACCATGTGATGGCAGGCATCACATACTAACGAGGGCCCACGTCTCTAGATTTGGGACCCTTTCAAAATTCTTTTTTCTTTTTCAGGAGCATCATAAATCTTTCGGTCAAAACCAAAAATGTCAACCAAGTGCAAGCAAAGTGTGGTCGGAACCACTTGACGGTCCTCAAGCCCTGCTCGGATCACAGGTCGAACGTGTGTCCGACCACCCTTCCTCACTCAAGCAAAGCAAGACGGTGTTTTCTCCCTCAAGATCCATGATGCTCGGGGACTAGCTGTGGAGGTATAAACTCCATATACCCTCACGGCCTAGTTTGGGCCGACACGCTGTCACCAGGCCGGCCCATCAAGCTCAAAGACCGATCGGCTCAGGCTGGTCGGACAGCCTAAAACAGGCGAAAATATCGAAGACCGACAAGGAGGACAAGACCTAGCTGAGATAGGAAAGTTTAGACTTGTAAAGTATGTAAACTTAGTACCAGATAGGCTAGTTCCGACTTGTAACCTTGCTTCCCGCGATATATAAGGAGAGCAAGGACCCCCCAGGCCAGAGGACGGAATCTGGCATAACGCACAGACTCATACATCCACATCATAATTGAAACAGAGAGCAGGACGTAGGGTATTACGCTTCATAGCGGCCCGAACCTGGGTAAACCTTGTGTGATTGCTCCCTGTTTACGTCTTGCTCGCAATCTCGGTGCGCCTTCCGCCAATCCATTACCGGTCAGGGCATACCCCTGGTCGGACTATCGCCGATATTTCGTCGACAATATCCAAGTAGTATTGTTGTACACATAAGTTGAAACTCTGCTTGCATTCCGACACTAAACATGTTGAGTTTGTTATATTACGGGATTATATCTATGCAATATTATTTATATATCATAGAGTGCACAAAATTAAATTGATAGTATTGATATGACATAATGATTTAGTACAAATATATAAACTTATTTAAAATAATAACTTATTAAATTTATTATCATACAATATTAATATAAAGTTTTATTTTTACCTGGTTTATTTAGTGAATAATTTTTCATGTTTCTTAAGTTGTTAAAATAAATATTTATCCTAATATATACATGTTTATTTTATATACATGGTGAAATCTAGCATTTTAGTTATTTTATTTCATGATTATAGAAGTTTGTAATTAATGTAGACATATATCGTTCATTTATATTATCTATCACAACATATATGGCTAGGTTAAATGTATACATAGAATATTACTTTGCATTATCTTTCATAATGATAAGAGTGGATAATTTATAAATCATTAGGAGGTATTTGAAATTATCTTTCATACGATAGATGTAGGAAATTTAGATACAAAGTTGGGGGATTATTTTTAATTATCTTTCGTAATGATAAAGCTAGGTAATTTAGACGTAATGTTAGGGGGATATTTAAGATTATATTTTATAATGGCTAAGGTGGTGGGCAATTTAGATGCAAATTTAAGGGGTTATTTTGCTTTATTTTTTTATAACAAGATGTGGTTAATTTATATATAATAAATATAGGGCGTTATTTTGAAATACCTTTCGTAATGGTATAGGTGGGTAATTTATATGCAAAGTCAAGGGGTTACTCTATCTATTTTGCATAATGACAGTGGTGGGTAATTTTTTAATAAACTACAATAGATCCAATGGCTAATATGGGTGATGATGATTAGAGCATGCCAAATCAAAGGCCGGATGTTTATGATTATTGTGAGAATTTTTAGGATCTATTTGTTTTCCTAACGCGTCTGGTGAGAATTAGCGTGGTGCCTTCGTTGGGACCTCTAATTAGTAATAGTAAGATACTCCTGTTTCTAAAAAATATGCAGATCCCAAAGCAGCCTACCAAACTAATTAATTATTTTAATTATTTTTCTCTTGATTCCCACGTGAGCCTAGCCTTATTATACTGATGATGACGAGATGTTTCTGATTTTTGTGAGAATTTAAATGATTTATCTTTTTTCTTAGTGCCTCTCATGGGAATTAATGTGGAGCCTCTATTGGGGCCTCTAATTAGTAATAGTAAGATGACGAAGGTGTGGTGATAAACGGAATGTTGTGTAATATATAGACCGCAAGTAGTATTGGAACACAAACAGGCAGAGGATAAGAAGGTTGTCCTTCCTCTGCTTTCCCGGTCCCTGCAAAATCCTTACCGTCTGCTTCGTGGGCTTCGCAAATATTGAAACAAGAAAGCGATGGGACTAGAAACCCAACTAGTGCTCCTGTAGTCTTGGGCATGTATATTTCTTCACTACATAATTTTTTTTGAAGTATTGGCCGGGTTTATGTATATATTTGTTGAAGTAATCGACCTGAAGTCCTGGATTTTATAATGAGCCCAACATGTGGTGATGAAATCTTTTGTAGCACCAACATGGTATCCTGAACTGATCTTTATTCATGAAACCAGGCAAATCATTCTTGCTCGGCCTGACTCGACCTCCTTGATGTCGATCGATGCTGAAACTCCATATCTCGTGCGCAACCCACTCCGCCTGTAAACTAGTCCTACTAATACATCATCAACTCGCATATACAAAGCAGAGATGGTGATGCATATGCGAGAGCAGGCCTCAGGTGCAATTAAATTCCTTGGTAAAATTTGTCACTGATGAGGTTGGCTCAGATTGCACCATGCGATCAATGGGTCTAATGTGCAACGATGGTGCACTGCCACCAACTCTTCTTTCGAGTTATTTATTTATCACCTGCTTTTCTTCCAAGGACAGGACAATTTTCTCCACCCGCTACAGATCACCGACACAGATCAGCATAGACTTCCAACAGGGAAGTAAAACGTCATGTAATGCTAATACAAGGACTAGTAACTGTCTATTACAAGTATAATACATTCAGAAATGGATAACTGTTCTACAAATGGTATGGGGTAACATCCATTTAAATCATGTGGACTACAAACTTCTCATTAAAAAATTAATGATGATCTTAAGCTCACAACTGAAGGCAATAGCTAGAATGATACACACTTCAATGAGCATACAGCAGGCCAATGATTAGATCAACTGCAGATCACTGATGTAAGGTTATTTTAGTCTAGAATAATCAAATTATTCACCGGGATAGGTTTACACAACACTAAAAGGAAAATATTGGTATGCAAACTGCTAAATGCTAATAACTGGAGGCTAATTAAGGAGCAACCAATGACGCAAGATCCTTTCGTCCTAGCTATTTGCCTTATTTCAAGCCACGTATAGCACAGAAAAAGGCCATGTAGGACGGGGTGGTGCGGTTGCCCGGGTCGTTGAAGATGATCTCGATGTGGTCGTGTTGCTAGACGCCGACGCACGAGTAGGTGGTGCCCAGGTCGATCGCGATGGCAGGGACCTCGACCTTGCCGGCCATCCCTGCTTGCTACCTGACAGGAGGACGCCGATACGGTGAAGGGCGGCTTGGAGGAGCGAGACAGGGGAGAGTAAGAAGTTTGCAAGTGACGGATGGAAAAAGCTGGTCAAACCATGACCCAAATGAGGAGACTTTTGTATACAGTACTTGAGAATAAAATTGAATTGATGAAAAAATCATCTAGGTAAGGGATTTTAAAGAAAAAATAATTATGCATTCTCACTTTTGAGAAATCAAACTATTTCAAAATTAATTAGCTTTAATAGAAAAAACATTAATAATATTATCTACTAATGTATACTTATTAAGAAAAATAAATATTGCATTATCCACATGAAGGGATCATGGGCACCCACTTTCGATGCTAATAACAGCTCCTTATCCTCTCTGCAGGTGCTCTGCTTTGCACCAGTATATCATCATATGCACAGATGCTCTGCTTTGCATTGCAGATCAGGGTGCGATTGAGACTTGAGAGCACGAACGAAGAGACAAGGAAATTATTCAGACGAGAAAGATACTGACTACACGACTAGAAATGACTCTTTTGCAATTATCAGTCATCAAGTAAGGCACAACTTGCGATGTACGCAACTCTGACCTGCTTCCGGCATGCAATGCTGTCTTTGTAAAAAAAAAATAAAAAAAAAACCTGAGTTGCGAGATTCCATAATTCATTCCAGAAGGAAGGAACTGTGGGTGAGACAGAATTCATTCCAGTTTCAGCAACGATCGAGCATTGTATCTTCCTCTCCTTTCTTCCATCCATGCCAAGTTTGACACTCTCGTCTCATTCTTAGAGCCTGTAACGAGCATTGTATCTTCCTCTCATTTCTTGCATGCCAAGTGTCCCCTGCCACCACTAACAAAAGCGGCTATGGTGGCAGTTGTCAGCAGCTGGTAACCCAACGTATCCATCTAGATGCAAAACCCAGAATCAGTTCGGAAGCAAGGAATACCTGGACGTTGGAGAAGAACTACTTCGATTACTATATAGGATATTCAAGTTCCAGAAATGTCTGCCTCCGATTCCTATGATAAGGTGTAGATGTAGTGCCAGCACAAATTTAGTAATTGTTAAAATTAATTAGCAGTGCATTTATCAACCATCAAGCAAGTCATAACTCGAGCTGTAGGAAAGAAAAAGGAATTTCTGATATAAGTCTGCTTTCATTCTAAGTCTGGCACTGGATTCTTGGAGTGTATAGCAAGGATGGGTATCTTCACCTTTTTTCCTTTTTCCAGCTGGTCCATCTTATATGTAAGCTAGGGCTCATGCCCGCCACTGTGCCTGTATATCGCCTTACATCCTCAAGAGCAATTAGCCCAACTGAGACGCAAGGCGGCAAGGAGCGCCTGCAAATTGAGGTGATTCCATTCTCTATCCCGCAACTATATATTCAGTGACAATTTTGTAGTTTTTTTGTAATGCCTTCTTACTTGCTTGGTTGCATTTTTCGTCCATCCTTTTACAAGAGATTCTCTAAACTTCAAGTATATCTGTATTTAGAGATCCATGCCAAAATATTTCCTACATATGTCTCTAAGTTTTGTTTTGTATATTTTAATACCTTATTACCACATTTTTTTTTCTTGTGAAAATTTCATGAGAACTAGCATATCTTGAATTTAGAGAGCAGTGTAGCCTCTCTATTGATGAAAAGAAGAAGGGTGATTGCAAGAGAGATGATGGAGAGTGGTTTAGAGAATCTACTCTAAGAGCCTGGGTTTTTGTTTTGTTTTCTAAATTTTATGATAAAGGGGTCATCTTGTAGATGCTCTAAGTTTGTTTTCCTTGCTAGCTAAGTTTGTTTTCCTTGCTAGCTACACATGCATGCATGTTCTGTTCATTTTAAAGCGGGATCATGCCTGTATAATGTTTCTGTAGCGAATCTACCTGTGAATTGCAAGTTCTATCCTTCTGTAAAAAGGAGAAAGGAATGCGCGAAATAGGTAGCTAGAGCGAGGCTGCTTCTATCCCAGCGTTAGTTTTTAAACTCCCCGCTGCTCGCCTTTTGGAGTTTTTTCTCGAATACGCAAAAGATTTGCGCATCATTGTATTAAGTAGAAGAGAGTTTACAGTTTTTTCCGGGGTGGGTACAGATATTAAACACAGCCCGCCACCCCAGAACACGTACAAAACGGATTACTCACGCACTAGACATTCTAGTCTTCGCGCACCGGCTTCGAACGCTCAGGCACGGCCCCCGGCCCCGCGGCGCCTCCGCGGTCGCTGCTGTCGCTCCTCGTCTGCGAACAACTCACCCAAGGCCCGGGCATCTCCTGGTCTTCCCTGGAACATCGCATCCAGCTTTAGTCGTCCCTCCTCCGTCGGCTATGACTCGATGAACCCCATCTTCCTCATGGCGATGATCTCACCTCTCTTCGCCACCGGGTACTTGGAGAGGGGGTTGGCCGTGATGCGCCTGCTCCGCGTAGGTAGCTTGACGGAGCTGGAGTCGGCCCCCCTGGCCGACAGGAGCGGAGTGGTCGCCTTGTGGAAGACTCTCTTGGCGAAGTTCTTGAGCCGCCCTGTGAAGGAGCCGTCCTTGGGCGGGGTGCCCTCCTCCCCGGTCGGCGAGCCGGCGGCAGCCTCCGGAAGACGGGGTGCGGAACCTCGGGGGTGCCTCGTCGTCGGTGGTCGTGGTCCAGGGCGGGCTTCCAGAAGCCCCACAAAGGTAGTCCCTGCCCAGGGCCGGCGGTGTCTCAGCAGCACGTCCCAGGGCCCCCTGGTGCCCCGCGGGTGACACCAAGCTCCCCGCTGGGTCCACCCCGTCGATCGTCGGGTCTCCTGCCGTCAGCTGCTCTCCTGGCGGCTCATCGTCTGAGTCGGCGAACCCAGGGTACTCGACGGTCCCCGCCGGAGCGTCCCCCGGGACGTCGCGGTCGCGACGTTGGGAAGGTCCCGCGAAAGCCGCAGTCCATCCATCGTCTGCGTCGCACAAGGTCTCCCACCGTGGTGGGGTGTTCTTACGGTCCTCCTGCCGCGAGAAAGCACCCGGGACGAGGAAGCCCGGTGGTCCCTCGGCGAGGTCCTCTCCCCAGTGGCCGAGGAGGGCGAGGGTGCCCTCCGTCATGTCGTCGTGCCCACAGTGCACCGGCGTAGGCGGGTCTACCTCAGCTGGGTCGGCAACCCCTGTCGCCTCGTCCTGTTCGGCATCCACCATCCTCTCCTCGACGACCGTGGTAACGGTGTGGTCGAGCCCAGACAGTAAACCGAAACCGGGTGGCCCGTCCGCAAGCATCCCTCCCCAGAGGTCGAGCAGCGCCAGCGTGCCCTGCGCGTCTGGGTCGTCCCCGGCGCTGTCAGTGGCCGGAGCCACCGTGGCCTCCTCAGGCGCGACAACCAGGCGGTCCTCGGGAAGGGTGGTGGCAGCTGGAGTGGTGGTCGGCTCGGGTGATGGGGCGGCCAGTCGGAACTCACCCTTCTCCCAGGCCTCCTCGGCCGCTATGCTAGGGGGTGCCAACTGTGGCGCGCGCGGACGCTACACTTGTCGCGGCGTCTTCTTGCGGTCGGCCCTGCGACGGCCGGCGCGGCGCCCTCGACGTCGCGGCCGGCGCGGCCGGCTCAACTCTGGCATCATGGTTCCCGAAGTAGAGGCGGTGGTGGTGCATGGAGCGGCGGTCGACGCGCCAAGCGGTGGCCACTCCTGCGTGCGCTTCGCCGTCGCCGTCCCGGCCCGCTGCTGCGGGGGCTGGATCGGTGGTCCATGTTGGTCGGCCGCCACGGCACCCTCCCGGAGTCGGGCCACAACCTCCGCCATGGTTGGCGCGGCGCTGTCCACCCGCTTCTGGTTGGGGCAGATGATGATGAAACCCTCGGGGCACCGCCGGATCTGCAGCACCCCCGGCTAGATCCTGATGGCCAAAGCAACCGCGGCCTGGACGGCGGCGACATCCACGCCAGGTCCGCGCCTGGCGGCAACGTCGGCGTCGACGCCAGAGGAAGGCGGGGGCGACGGGGCCGGCTCCTGCGCACCCACGTTCGTCCCCGGAGCGCGACGCTGCGGTGACAACGAGCGGCCCCCAGCACGTCCCGAGCGCCCGGGTTCGTTCTCCGCTTGCGCTTAGGAGCGCGGCCGGAGGACGAACACGTCACAGGAGGCCTAGTGCAGTCACGGGCCCGGTGGTTGAGCCCATGGCACTTCCAGCACCGGGGCTCCCGCTTGCACATTGCGATCTTGTGCCCCGTTGCCGTGCAGTTGAGGCACCGTCCCTCGACGTCCCACCTGCGCCTGCCGGCAGCCGGAGGCTGGCGCACGTTCCGGGACGGCCTCGCCGTCGTCACGCGCGCAGCGGACATCGGAGGTGGCTTGCGGGGTAGCACCTCACGCCAGCCGTCACGGTCTGGAGGGGAAGCCCGGCGGTTGGGGCCGAGCCGCCTCGACGCCGGGACCCGTGGCTCCGGGTCCGGGCCGAGCCTCCGATGTGCCGGCGCTCGAGAGGTGGCCACCGGGCCAAGCCGCCGCCGGGCCGGAGCCCTCGGCTCTGGAGTCGGCCCGAGACGTCGGCGCGCGGTGGTCCTGGAGGTTGCTGTAGAGGTGGCCCTGGGCGCTGTTGTCGAGGTACCGGCGGCCACCGGGCCCTGACGCACCCGGCGGCGTTGCCTTCGTCGGTGCCGCGGCGCGTTGACGCTGCCTGGAGCCGTGCGGCGTTTGCGGCCGCCTGTTGCCGCCGCACCCACCCTGCCCGAGGACTCCCCGTCCTCAGCGTATTGGGCGGGGCGGTCAGGCGCCACATCGAGCAGGTGGCGGGCGCCCAGGGGGCGGCCCTCCGCCATGGTCATCGTCCCGGCTTGAGGCCTCCCACCATGGTCAGCCACGGGCTCACTTGCCCCGGGGCCATGACGCAGAGAGGACGCCTCTGCTGCAGAGCTGCTCGCCAAGGAGGCAGAGCCGACCGGCGCCAAGGCGCCCTGGCCATTGGCGGCGGCGGCCGGTGGCGCGGGCACGGACGACGGCGTTGTCGTGGACGGGGCGGTGAGGGCGGCCCGACCCCCAGCGGGCGTGCCAGAGGACGACCATGGCGTCCCAGGGCCGGGAACGGCCGTGTCCCTCGCCGCCGGCTCGAAGTCTAGTGGAAGCGGCATTCCGTAGAGCACCTTGGGGGCGCCAAATCCAGCTGGTGTCTCCATGACCCGGGGGCTGATCTGCCATGCTCGCAGCGGAGGAGGAGGGCGGAGGTTGGAGTAGCCACGCGGAGGAGCGAGCTCGTCATCATCATCGGAGCAATCTTCGAGCTCGCCGTCGGTCCACCGCTCCACCTTGGAGCGGCCAGCTGATGGGAAGAAGGGGCGAGCTAGGGGGGAGAGGCCCTCACCTAGCTGGGCGGAGGAGGAGGAGGAGGCCGGGGTGGCAGCCGTGGCTGGTGTGGCCGGCGGCTGGCTGGGCTGCGGTGGTTGCTTGGCGGCGGCGGGTGCTGGGTGAGGCGGCGGGTCGGGAGGGACGGGGTCGGGTGGCTCTCGCATGGTTTCTTCCCGTCAAACTCATTTCGCCTTTTGGAGTAAGGTAGCATAATAAATGCCTTGATCTTTGAACTCCCTGCTGCTCGGCTTTTGGTGTAAGTAATCATACTAAACGTCTTGATCCATAAACAACATCATTTTTGTATTCACATTCACTTTAAAAC
Organism: Themeda triandra; assembly: GCA_018135685.1. Taxonomy (NCBI): domain Eukaryota; kingdom Viridiplantae; phylum Streptophyta; class Magnoliopsida; order Poales; family Poaceae; genus Themeda; species Themeda triandra. The sequence goes on along the minus strand of JAENPR010001844.1, from coordinate 41,616 downwards.
AATAGATCTAGTTTGAAAAAAAAAAGAATGATCGTGATCCAAATAATGAAGGTCTAGTATAAGGTGATTTAGTGAAAGCGGCACAAAGGAATAAATGATCCTGTGCTTGTTCTTATGAAACATGTGTATGATTCTGATGTACTTGTATACCTATAGGATAGGCATCTGATCGAGCCATGGCTGCCATTTTGGATGCTATGGGACCCTACGTGATGCAGCTGATAGCTGACATGGCCACAGAAGAGGTGAAGATGTTGCTGGGCATATCTGGCGAGATCGAGAAGCTAGAGAACAAGATGGAAAGCCTCAAATACTTCCTTGCTGATGCTGAGAGGAAGCGTATCACTCAACTGAATGTGCAAAGATGGGTGCAAAAGCTCAAGAATGCCATGTATGACGCCACTGACATCCTAGACCTATGTCAACTCGAAGCTGAGAAGCAGAGGGAATTGAAAGGTAGCAGCATGGTTGAAAAGGCTCCAGGTTGCTGCCGACCATTGCTCTCCTGCCTACGGAATCCTGTGTTCGCACACAAGATAGGCAGCCATATCAAGGAGCTCAACCAGAGGCTGGACAACATATACAAAGAGGCTCATGATTTCAACTTCATCAATCTAGAAACCCACCAAGAACAGAGGATGTCCACTAGAGAGAAGGTGACATCTGAGTTTGTTGAGTCAGCTATTGTTGGTGAGAAGATTGAGAGGGAGACAAGGGAGCTTGCTCAGCTGCTAACCATCAATGGACACCACGACATCAGAGTAGTGGCCATTGTGGGTACAGGTGGCATGGGCAAAACCACCCTGGCCCAGAAGATCTTCAAAGAGCCAACCGTCCAAGGGCACTTCAAAATAAAGATATGGCTAAGCATCACACAACACTTTGACGAGGTTGAGCTTCTCAAGACAGCAATCGAGCATGCCGGCGGAATCCACCATGGGGTGCAAGACAAGACCCTCCTCTCACGGAACCTCACCAACACCTTGTCCACGGGCAGGTTTCTCCTGGTCCTTGATGACGTGTGGAATAATGTAGCATGGAGCAATGTCCTTAGTGTTCCAGTCAGAAATGCCAATAAAAATCAATTGGGCAATTCTGTGCTAATCACTACAAGATTAGAAGACCTAGCTCTACAGATGGGAGCCTCCTTCTACCAACATCATGTCAGCCCACTCAATGAAGACGATGCTTGGTTGTTGCTCAACAAACAGCTGCCGCCAACACCTGATCCAGTTAGTGAACACATACCTTTGTTTGCAGTTTAATACACATTATTCCCTTAACTCTATCTATTTAGGGCCTCTTTTACATAGTAGGTTAAGAAAACTATGGTATCACAAACTATAGTTGTTTTATAAGAAATGATGTATATTATTATCCTCATTTTTTGTTATGATAAATAACTCCAAGTAAAGCCATAAATTATCGAGCATTGTTGTTGAACCTAAATTAACTCATAATTATGCATCTAAATTGTCGATACTAAAATGTTAACTGTGCTCCAGTACAACCTTGAACCTTTGAGAACTTTGTGGAAATGTTTTTAGTACCTATAGCTCCTCAAATTGCTCCAACTTGAAACTCTTGTTAGGTAAACATGTCCAATCAAATTTGACACATCATTTTCAAATTGTTAGGCCTTGTTTCATAGCAATGAGGTCTTCTTTCATATATTAAAGACAGAAAGGTCTATTTGACTTTGATCACTTAGAACCGCACAATGGGGATCCAACTGACTCAATCTCTTCAATTTGTGTATATAGTAGCGTCTGAGCATAATGCAAAGTCTATTTTCAAAACAAATTGAAATAAAAAGTATTTCCAAGGTCCACCACTTTTAGCTATGATTGTACAAGTTAAGTGTTCAGGTTACTGTGGTACATAGCCCAATTTCAAAATGAATTAGTGATACATAACACAATTATTGACAGAACACTAAACCTCCCGGCCACATGACTTAAAATAGTGTCTGGCAAGGCACAAAATAGAGTTTGATTCTAGATGATACCTTAAGTGATCACTAAATAAGTCTCCAACACACGAGTTGTCCATGATACCACACAACAAACTTTGCATTGCAGCGTACATGTATGTCTGCTAGTAATAACCTAACGTAAACCGCTAATATACATACAAATTATTCACCTCTATCATCATGAAAGTTAACAAAAGTAACCAAATTACCCACATTTCTCGTTGGTAAAAATAATCTAGGTAACATAAACATATCTCAATTATCGACTTAATTGTACAATTATACAAATAGTAATAAATAGACCTCCAAATTAGCATCAAAATTATTAATATTTTTTAGAACTACACATATAACCTAAGGTTACGTGTAAGTCTCCAATAAATTACTCATCACTACCATCGTGAAAACTAGACCCAAAGTACCTCTGATACAAACATAATTGCCACTTTCACTTTAATTATTAATATACGATAAAACTACTTCATTTGGCCCTAAGAAGCTTGATTTATTATTTTGGTTTATGTTAGACTATTTAAAGTTGGCCCAAGTTTAAAGAAAAAGGCAATACTATTCTTGAATGTGAAATAAGCATGATTACATCCATTACTTCTTTAACGTGAAAATAATGTAGCAGTTCCAGTTAGGCAATACATTGTTGAAACAAACCTATACAAAAATGTATTAACATTTATGATATCAAATAAGTACCATTAGATTAACCATACACTAATATTTTTTAGTATACCAATTTAGAGTGATAAATGCTAATAATATTTCTACAAACTTAGTCAAACAAAAGAAAATTAGACTCAATCTAAACATAGAATTGGTTTTTTGTTGGTATAGAGATAGTATCATCTATTTCCTTTAAATTATGACCCCATCTACATGTAAGATTGGCGACAAAGATGATAATTTCATTTTTGCAAGTTATATATATTTAATGCATGCATGATTGGCTACCAAATTTTTCCTTGCCAAATAGTATTTAGTAATTAAATATTGTGATAAGTTGCACAACAATGTTTGTCATTGATTTGGCAATCCAAATGTGCAATATTGGCAAATTTTGGTAGCAAACTAAATGAAAACCAAAAATTAGCTGCATCGACCAATTAGCCAATGCTTTGGGCAGAACTTCCATGGACAGATCCCAAAGTGAGGTGGGCCTACATGTTCAAAGCAGAACCTTACTCCCTCCATCTAGAAACAATGCAATTCCCACTTATCGAGAAGTCGAATAATTTAAACATTAACAATGCTTATATAAAAAGTACAAAAAATATTTCAAAATATATTTTTATAATAACTTTATTGATGACATAAATTTATTTACTGATATACTAATATTATTTATTTGATATTTTGTCGTGGCACGAGTCCCATAGTTCATGTTTTTTTTAATAGAGGAAGCATCTATTATTTTAGCTTATTCCCTGTGCACGAGCGGGGTGAGGGGGGAGGGCTCAACCTGGGCATTCGGTAAATACCGAACCGATCGGTTCGGTACTTCGGTACCCACGCAAATTCGGTTCCTGAGAAATCGGTACCGATCGGTTCCTAAAAAAATTCGGTACCGAGGAAATTCGGTATCGGTAAATTCGGTTCGGTTTTGGTATTTACCGAACAGTACCGAACTGAGATGTAATAGCAAGTTTGAAAACTAATTTTGACATGATTTCATAGATAATAATAGTGCAAAAATACATATACATATAAAAGTCTAAGATTATAAGTGGGAGTGGCAAAAATACATAACATAATAGTCTAAAATAGTATAAACAATGATATAACAACACTCAAACTTATCATATTTTAGATAAATTCGGTAAATTCGGTATATTCGGTTCGGTTCGGTATTTACCTCGGTAAATTCGGTACCTGACCTGGTACCGAACAGGAACCGAATTATTCGGTTTCGGTATTTTTCGGTTCGGTTCTCGGTATTTTTCGGTTCGGTTTCGGTTTTCGGTATTTCGTGCCCAGATTGGGGAGGGCATACAAGAAATTATTATAATTTAACAAATTGGACATATAGTTGCTTATAATTGTTCGACAAATTGGATACTTGTAAATTCAATGATTTATTAACTAGTGGAAATGGTTGTTTGTGCCGGTAGGTATATGGAACTCATCACCTGAAAGATGTCGGGATGAAAATTATCAATAAGTGTGGTGGTTTACCACTTGCTATCAAAGTGATGGGAGGACTGCTAAGTAGGAAGTCCCGAAGTGAGGGTGATTGGGAGGCAGTTTTGAGCCATCATGCATGGTCAGTAGCTGGATTGCCTAAGGAATTGGACAACACGATCTACTTGAGCTATGAGGATTTGTCTCCCCAGCTCAAGCAATGCTTCCTGTATTGCTCACTTTTCCCAAAAGGTACAAGTATTTGGCAAACTGTAGTGGTTTCGATGTGGATCAGTGAGGGATTTATCCATCTAGAGGACAGAAGCAGTACTTCATATGGTGATCAGCTAGAAGAAATAGCAGATGGGTACTACCAGGAGCTAATCATGAGGAATCTTATTGAACCAACAAAAAAATCAGCTCTCACTCGATACTCTTGCACCATGCATGACGTGGTGCGATCTTTTGCTGAGTTTATGTCTAAAGAAGAATCATTGGTGGTCCAGGATGAGCAAGATGGAGGTGGTAGCAGCAATAGCAATGTACGTCGCTTGTCTATAGGATCAACCAAGTCGGCACTAGAATGGGATATTCTACAGCAGCACAAATCAGTAAGAACATTAATTATAAATCACAGAATTAGTGTTAAGCCTAGTGACTCATTTGGGAGTCTGTCTACCCTAAGAGTGCTCTTTATAAGTGGTACTGATTGTGATAGATTGGTTAACTCTCTATGTCAATTGAGGCACCTGAGATACCTCCACTTCGAGGATACAAATATATCTAGGCTTCCTGGAGACATTCATAGGATGAAGTTCTTGCAGCACATTGTGGTTCGTGGATGTCCACAGCTAGACCATCTTCCTAGCTGCATTACAGAGCTTCTGGACCTAAGAACTCTTAACATGTTTGGTTCTAATGAAAATGTATTAATACCCAAGGGGTCTGGTCAGTTAAAAAAACTAAGAACACTCTACAGGTTCCCAGTACATTTGGACATGAATGGTGGCAGCAATTGGTGCAGCTTGGAAGAGATAGGGCCCCTTTCCCAGCTTAGGGAGCTTAGTTTACATTGTCTAGAAAATGTGCCTGCTGGCTCGTCGGCTGAAATGGCCATGATTTGTAGCAAGGAGCACCTTGATTACTTGGAACTACATTGGAGTAGCAGCAGATTCATGGAACGGAGAGATGAAGTCAACAAGCGGGAGCAAAAGAGAGTAGTAGAGGAGGTAATTGAGAAGCTCAGCCCTCCATCCAGCATACGACATCTAGGCATTGTAGGATACTATGGTAGCCGGCTACCAAATTGGATGATGGTTCCAGCTACATGTGTCTTTAAGAGCCTGAGGCTTTTAAGGATTGACAAACTTTGTTGTTGCAACCAACTACCCAACGGGTTCTGCGCTCTTCCTTGTTTGGAGAATCCGACCATTAATGACGCACCTGCCATCAAGAGTGTTGGGCCTGAGTTTCGGACACCCTCCTCCCCCGCTGGGTGGAGGTACTATTACTACTAGGTCAGTAGTAGGTTTTCCTAATTTGGCAACTCTTCATCTAGGTAGCTTGTGTGAATGGGAAAAGTGGAACTGGGAGGAGCGGGATGAGGATTTGACTGTAGATGCCGTGGCCATGCCTCGCACTTAAGGGTCTCTCAATTGTTAACCGCAAGCCGAGCTGTCTTCCACCGGGGCTTGCCAGTAGCGGGCATGCTCTAAGGAAACTGTGGTTGCACGAGCTGAGCAACCTCGACATATCTAAAGCTACAAAGAGGACCAGCTCCTAGAAAGGAACCGCTATCCACGTCACTCCATAAATTTTACGCCGTTCGATCTTCCCGTGTGCGGCCGTGCTCCTCTCGCATTTCGGAAGCCGGGAGCGGCTTCTACTCCGAAGTTGATAGCGTCATCGTTTCCAGCTTCAGCTTCCGCGCAGACCAATATATACCTGGCTTCTCTTTGCTTCCGCCTTCCACACACTTCCCTTTCTCGATCCATCCATAAAAAAAAAAAAAACTCCTTATCTCTTCTCTCCCTCGTCCTCCCGACCCCGGCACGGAAAGCGGTGGAGCGGGGGGCGACGGCGGCGCGGGGCGCCAGCCACGGCGGCCCGGCCCGCCGGTGGCGGCGGTGCGGCCTCGATTGGGCGGCGTGGCCAGGTGCCGCGGCCCGCGGGCGCCTGGCGCGACGGTGGCGGGGCGGCTGCACGCTGCGAAGGCGGCGCCCCTCCTCCTCCTCCCTCCCGAGGGGGCCGCAGCCGCTGCATGAAACCCTAGCTGCTGGTTCCTCGCCGCCGGTGACAAGAGCGGAGCTCCACAGCTCTATGTGCCAGTACATCAGGTACGCCATCATCTTCTTCCCCCTGCTTTTGCTTCCCTCTCGATGCTGCGACGCGCGTGAGGCGGCGGCGAACCGCCCGGTGATGACGCCCCTGCTGAGGTCCGCCGGCACACGAGGGGCTCGGCCGCGTATGCCGGCGGCTGACGCGGTGTCGCTGCTCTCTATCCCTGCCTCCTCTCTCTAAATCATTACTTTACCCGGTGCTACAGTAAACCATGCCTGCCGCCGTGGCTGTGCTTTGGAGATCGCGTCTGCCTAGCGTCGCTCCCGGCAGCGATGCTTTGCTTCCGCAATGAGATGCTTGCCGGTGATACCAGTGGTGCCTGCGTGGACGACGAGGTAACCTCCCATATCTCCTCGATCTTGCCCTTTCCCTATTTTGTTAGAGCTCATATCTCATGGCATGGATCTTGGTTATGCAAATATAGCTCTAATAAGATGGCCATGTTAAAAGTTTCTGGGAATTTGACTCTGCCAAATTTGTGTCTATTTATTTTAGCCCGAATTAATACATGATTTCTTTTATGTTCAACCTGATTTATGTGCCTTTCTTTCAATGTGTGGACAGGTTGCGCTTAATCTCCTTCCTTTCGGAAGCAAATGGGGCTGAGGGTATTTATAAATATTCATGTATATTTACCGTTGCTAGAATATGTTCACTTAACAGGAATTCGGTCTCTTTACTGATTAGGCAAAAGTTAACTTTTCACTGTAGCTAACAGGGGAGGTTTGCTAGCCGCTTCACCAAAGTTTTTGAAGAGGCAAGTATTAATCCTTTTCTGGTGTATTATATGTGCACAGAGTGGACATGTTGAAATTTTTATTAATCCTTCACTGGTGTATAATGCCATTTGCTACCTTATTCTCAATACGTGTGGTCACAAATTACCTATGTTGGCCAAGCACATGTCTTCTATTCACGTTTTCAACAAAAAAAAATGTGTGCGCAGTTTGGACTCCAAATTTTACCTTGAATGTATCTAGAGACAGTTACTTTCCATGATTAGATTTATTTATTTTCCATTGTTTCTTCATGCTCATGAGTTCAGATTTTTCTTCAAAATTACCTTCACATCTGTTTAGTCCACTTCTCTTCATCACACATACCAATCGCATTTGTGTCATGGTGTAATTTTAGCGTCCTAATCTTCAACCATGCTGATTGTTTTGTGCAGGTCCAAGAATCTAAAGGACATTGCCTCACTCTGTTCTTTTGGATCATGAATGAATCTGAAATCTATTCGCACATGCAGGTTGAATAATTTGAGGTCATTTCTCTTACCAAAGTATATATGGACATAGAAACTTCTGTGTCCAATATGGTTCTGTGCCTTGAAATTGTATAGATAGTGATTTATGGCAGTGATTATCTGTATATGCAGTTTATGGGGAGACAGAAGGGTTTGTTTCACTGTTGGAACTTTATACAGATCATACCTCCCACAGTGCATGCCAAAAAAAAAGGTTGGTCTTCAGATTGTGTGCCTACGTGGTAGTAATACTATCTTTGATCTTGACTATTGTATGATTGCTACCGTTATTCATTTACTGGAACTTTTTAGGTTACAATTATCTCTTGGTTTGACATAATTGTTCAGTTTTTTACTAAAAAAATTCCCACACTGCCCATTTGTTCTTAGTTTAAGATGAAATTTTGCCTCTGTGGCTACTGTGCATCTATGAAAAAGTTGCCTATGTTTCGTTAGGTAAACCGAGGACAAGGCCAGCAGGTTCCCCATAGCGAAAACAAAAGCTGCTCATATTTGCTACTATAGTAGTTGCTCACAAGTTTTGTGCTGTAACTGTATCAGACGAATCAGATCATACCTTAACAGGTGTAAAGAATATGCTTATTCATAGTTCTATCTGGTTTCCTGAGAGGTAGAATTCTTAATAAATTGGTTTAGATAAAGATGTATCATGACAACCACATTTGAGATATATGTCAGTGATTTAGTGCTTCAGGTTCTAGACTTCCAAACAAATTCAGGAGCAACCTTGTTGTTCTATCTTGCCATGGTCCCAGCCCAGGCATCCTTCATAGTGATTAGAAAACTTTGGCTTGCATATTTTTCTTCTTCTGGGACTGCGAGGTTCCTTTGGTCTTCCTCTTTCTGATCACCCAGATTTATATAGATACGCCATATGGTTTCCTGTTTCATACGCTGAAGTCGCTGCACTTACTTTATATTCCTCTATAGGATCTGAATGGTGCCCGATCGTAGTTTGTTAAAAACAGAACTACTTTATGGTCATATATATAGATTATCTCCTGCATTTTGTTTGACAGATCTGGGAGGTACATGACTGTTTGTACTGCCTTCATGTGACCAAATTGAAAATTTCATGCCTCACATATGTTTCTTTATTTTAGTTTGTTTGCCATTACCATGAATTATGTTACAGTTAAACTTGCAGATTACAGTTCACCGTACAATTGTTTTATTCCGTGAAACTTGGACAGAGCTGCCTGCTGTCTGTGACGTGTGGCAGTTAACGATGACATACATGTATTCTATTCTTGATTTGATATTTTTTGGGAATGCTTCTAAGATAGAGAAGCGATGGGAGGACCTCATTATTCAGCTCTGTGATCAGTACTTTTATGTGGAGGGCGGTTAACACCTAAACTGGGTACTGCCACACATGAGCTATGAACTACACGAACTAATGGTATGCCATCTTTACTTTGAAGACCAAAATATAAATAATTTACACAAATTTGTTACAGTTATCCCTATGAAAGCTACTTCCATTTTCTCATTACATAAAATTTTCCATGTCACTGTACTTGGCATCAGCCATTTAGCTGTTTATGTCTTTGACATACTATTTCTCTTTTTTTATGCTCGCTTCTATTTAACTGACCTTAAAAAATTCTTTAACCTTATTTCTATTTGTTTCAGAAATGCCTAGAGGCCACCTGGTAGGGTCATTAGCATGCATACCAGCTCATCGACTTCCCTCTTTGGAAGAAAAAGGTTAGTTTAGCTGACCACAATAATATGTACATCCTTCACATCCTTAATAGCACTCCTTAAAATCCCAGCTGTACTCTGATGGTCTACTTTTATGCTCATCCATGATCCACGTGCAAGTAATAACCATCCAAAAGCGAGAAGTACGTTCCTGATGGTTTAGCAACAAAGCATTAAATCAATTAAGCCACAAGTTACTTTACGAGAAACACATAGACACATTTAAGTCACATGTCCATAGTTTTTGTGTGAATTTTCCCTTCTGGCCTTATTTATCTTTGAACTTTTTGCACCATATTTCATTGGAATGCCTCGATATCCTGTACTCTTCATATATGGTGACACTTGCTGCTGGTAAAAAAGGGTTACGTGTTACGAGCTACAATGAAGTGTCAATGTTAAGATCTAACATAGTGCCTGACAATGTCTAACACTAAGTTCTACATCATTTGAATTTTGACTTATTTAAAGTAATACATGTATAATAAGCTAATTCCAAAGTTAGTAAATACACCAGACTCTACATTTTCTACAGAATCTCAAAAGATGCACATGGGACTTCGAAAGGATGTAGTGTTAAAATAGATTTTCTACCTCAGGTATTTCCTTGATTTCCATGACTTAATGTTGTATTGTACCTTAATAAGAGCAATGTTTGGTGGGATTGCTTGCTCCTTCCTATCACTTAGTGTTGTTTTTAAATTTAGTATGTGCCAGGCAATGATTCTTTACACTATGACTATTCTGAAATTTGAGTGAAAGAATCTCTCTTTCTATTTTAGAATGTGTATGGCCATCCGGAATGTTAGAACCGTAATTTATTTTATTGAAAACCTGTCCATCTTATGTTGATCCATCTCAAATCAGTTCATCTAGATTTGTGGCGTGGTACTCTGTCACTGAAAGAGCATAGAGAGAAGCAGTGTGGTCTGCACCTATGTACAACCCAAAAGGGCTGCCATTAGACAGGACACAGCTTACCTTATCTCCTTAACACAACAATTGTTTATTGGACAGACTTCTCAATTTTTTTTCTCTCTGCTATGTCTTAGTAATATTGTTAGTATATATGGAAGGGATACAATGTCCATCCGAATTTATTTTCACCCTTAGGCAATAGCCTGGAATCTTATTTACTTTGGTAAGGCATAATGTTCTCTTATGCAGTTAAATATTTATTCCTCTTTTTTGCAGGTTGGTCCAAAGTTACCTCATGTATATACGCCTGTACCATAAATTAAAAAGTAGACCTACATTTTAATTGCTTTGTCATTTAGTGTTGCAAAGAGAGGTCTAATTACAACAGTGAGGCTCCTGCAAAATAGTTAGGTGCAGGCTAGGTCCTGCCTGCAGCTTCCAATTAAGATTAATATAGTTAGACATGAGCAGCAGTCAACTACACTCTCACTTAAAATGTTCAGCTGATTAGAGAATGTGCTTACATGTCTGCCTCTAAATTACATTTAAAAAAAGATAATTAAGCTACAGAGGAGGAACCTTGTCTATATCGAATTAAGTTCCAGTAAGGTTCAATGCAGTGTCCAAAAAAGGCTTTGGTTAGTGATGTGTTGCTGGCTTACTGACCTCATCTTTTACCTTTTTTCCTTCTAAATATTCTAGAAGCACCAGTAGTTAAGTTGATCCATGCCTCATATGTTATATACAGTCTAGATATCATAAGATAATTTAGCTCAGTCTGATGATGTAAGAATTTCCGTAATGAAAACCTTTTCAACCTACCATAAAATTTTAGCGTTAGTTCTGGATGCCTAGCTCAGATTCACTTCACTTAGTTTGACGTGCCACGGCATGCCTATGAACCGATGGCAACTTTGATTTCAGCAGTTGTCTTGGCGAAAAGAGAGAGTCACCAAACCTAATATTCAGAATCTGGAGGAACACAGAAGAAGCATTTTGGTTGCACTATCTGCCTATGATGGCTTACATGGGCATGCTTTTGCAGGTACTCCTGCTGAATTTCAGGCACAACCTTCAATAGCAGAGGACCTCGGGACGCACATGCGACTGTCAGGGTTTGTTGGATTGTTGCCTACAATGTTCAGATTACCTTTTCTTACTTCCACAGAGATTATCTGTTGTCGCCCGGCTTGTAGTATTTCTATTACCAACCACGTTTCCTCGTGCTCTTACATCTAGCTATCTTATCATCCATATGTATTTCGCAGGTTATCTAACAGGCTACAATAAAAACTCAGTTCACAGACCATTCTCACATAAAAAATGCCTCTGTAATTTCCAGAGCTTGCTCATACTTTGTTTCAATGGTATTATTCCTATCTCTACAGATGAGTTACACATTACATGAGAAAACTAGAATTTGGTTCAGGCAAAGAAATCTTATATTTAATACAACTGAGATTTGTTTATGTGAAACAAATCTTCTACTGATCTTATGATCCTATTATCTGTATACTTCCAGGGTTCAAAACAAACCTTTGCGATTGTAACATGTGCCTTGCCAGTCCTTATCCAAAAATGTTCGGCGAAGCAGATCCCTAGCTTTCCACTGTATGACATATTTACTCGGTGCTAAACTTCTGTAATCATTCCATGTAATATATGTACCCATCCTCGTTTGAATGTACTGTCAAATATGAACAAAGATTAATTGTGTTCTTATCCATGTAAAAATAACTGAAGTATTTCGATTGATATTAAACTTCTCTATCTGAACTTATTTCCATACAAAGGTTCGACATATATCCTTTATCTTACCACTGCATGGTTCAATTAAATGGTTCAGCTTTCCCATGTGCACGTCAGAACCGTGATCTATTCAACCAAACTCTGTCAAACCCAGCGTCGGTGGCCCAGACGGGCGCGCGGATGCGCGCGCCAATACACTAGTATGTAGAGAACTTCCCTTCAGTTGTGGACCTTAAAGTATTGGACTGCTCCAAGCTGAAAAGGATCAGCAGTCTCTCTAAGTTGCAGAAAATCGAGATCACATACTGCCCAAATGTGGAGGTGCTAGAAAGAGTCCCGGCACTTGACAGCATGGAGATGAAGGACCACAACATGGAGACACTTCCGGAATATGTGACAGCAGTACGCCCGAGATATCTCAAGTTGACTTGCAGCAAGAGGTTGTACGAGTCCTTGATAACAGGCAGCAGTTCATCTGAGAATGACAAGATCAGCCATATCAAGTCACGCACTATCGACTACTTCGCTGAAGATGAAGATTAATTACTGCACCGCCAGATCAGAAATAAGGCAAGTATATATTTATCATGCTAATTACTTTTCCAAAACCAAGACATTGCACCTATATGTGCAGTCATAGTCCCTTGCCTAATGCTGCCTCAGTTTTTTTTGAGTTCAAATGCTGCCTTAGTTCCGATTCTGAAGTCAACTTTATTCATGCAGGTATCCATAAACAATCTTCGCTATGGGAGTGGTTTCGGAATCGGATCGTAGGGAACCCATCATCTCCAGCATGCAGGTTTCAGCTGTTTACCATCTACTAGTTATTGTTTCGGCCGAAAACCATTTCTAGAGAGAGACACATCTGAGTCCGTACAAGCACAACAAATTGCCTCGTACTTGTGCTCAAACTTTGGCACTAGTGTTTTCATATTCGTTTGCTTGCATATATATATGTAAATCAAACTTTAATCAAGGTTCCATCTTGGATTGTTATCATGAAGGAACATGTGGCAATAAATCAAGGTGTTCTGATGTCTGCAAGAACTGTGTTCTGATGCTTTGTAGCCTACACCAATATATATGCGCCATACACACATCCTCTGCTTTGAAAGGAATGTAAACGCAACAGAGCATACCAGAAAGCCAACACGTGCAACGCCATGATTTTTTTTTTAGAAAAGGTCGTGCAACGCCATGATGGTGTTCTCCACTTCTCCTTCCAGACTTTGTCCTTTAGCTTTTCCACGAACACCATGTCTGCTGCTAATTAGCCTGCTTGGCATGCAAGGAACATGTAACAGAGCAGTGCACTACTTACCACCAGCAAATCGATTTGCATTGTAAGTATTAACAGCAGTGAGGTAGAGAAGGGGGGTTGGGTTCAGAATTCAAAGGAATGTTTACATTGACGAAGAGTTAGTTGTTCAGGTTTTTTTTTTTTTTTCATATCATGATGCCTGACACAAGATCGATCTGGCGCAAACACCGCTTCAGGCGGGCGATGCCACCACAGCCCATGCGTACAGAGTCTTTTTTGCACAACTTGTTCATCCAATCCGGGCCATCGCACTTGCGGTTCTTCAATATTGGGCTATGTTCGAACGTTGACATCGCACAAATGGCTAAGTTCGATCCACTTGATGAACACTTGCTACATGGTAGATACTCCTTGAGTTTTGGATGGTAGATACTCCGTCTTTGCATCTTTCTGCCTCGTCGGTTCCAATGTATGCATGGTATGTATGCTTAATAGTTCTTGCAAGCACCGGAAAAGCTCTGCATCGTATATATGTGTTCAGAGCAAAGAGGAAGTAGATCAGAGCAGAAGCAGAGGAGAAACAGAGCAGATGCTTTGCCAAGGCACTCTATCACTTGGGCTCTCGATCTGTGGCCTTGGAAATAGGTCGACAACGGAAAAAACAAATCTATACTTCTTGGCATCATCATCCATATGGGATAACCAAGCCCAATCAGTTTTGCCACGCACCCAGCCTGTAAACTAGCAGTACTAATCCATCATCAACTCGGCCAGTTGTGGTGATACATATGCAAAAGCGCCTATCAGGGAGAGCCGGCGGCCTCAGGCGCAATTAAATATCTTGGTAACATTTGTCACTGATCAAGTTTGGTCTGACTGCACCATGTGGTCAATGGGTAGATGCACAACAATGGTGCACCACCACCAACTCTTCTTTAGAGTTATTTACTTCCCACCAGCTTTGATTTCAAGGACAAGACAATTTTCTCCACCTGCTACACCCAACCATTACGGCAAGAGCTTCACCAATAACAAACATCTTTTTCTGTTGGTTTGCATTATAATTGACGTACATATACTTAGTCTTAAACTGGACAAGACGACCAAACAATAATGCACTTATGAAAGTCGCAAACAAACTAAATGCTGAGTCGGATTGGTGTGACCTCTTTGGATTTTCGCACTTGTATATATCGATGTATTCTACTGGTGATTAGGAAACAGGTCGATTTTTTAACTAGGTAGGTATGTACAATAATTGTTGTTTAGTTTTAGAGTATATACAGGACAATGGAAGGGCTGCAAGTTGGTCGTAACAAATGCTGCTAGGCAGTCGGATTGGTATGACCTCCTTTTAAACATTTTCAATAAGCCAATTAGTTCAAAAATGTAAATTATTAGCTTGTCCTGCACATATTTACAGAGGTAGTAGACTGTGAATAGTGTGCATACCACTTACTCTGATCATCACACATTATATTAGATTAGTACTACTAGCAAACATCCTCATGCGTTGCCATATGGTAATAAGCCAATTAGTTAAAAAATGTAAATTATTAGCTTTTCCTGTCTGACGTGCTGGCAATTGTGTACGTACCACTAGATTATTACACATTATATTAGATTATTACTACTAGCAAACATCCTCATGTGTTGTGATATGGTATATATGCATAATTTGTTGCACACTGTGCTTGTACCAAATTAAACGGGCTTTGCCGTAATGTAAATGCGCTCGGAGGCCGAGCCATGACATGAGCCGTGCGGCATCAATAAATGTCTTGCAAATCTAAACCCAAAGTGAGTAAGATAAGACTAAAGACTAGATCCATTGAGTGATAGAGATAGAGTGGCGGAAGACGGACCGAGCAATGGAGGAATCTTACTATTACTAATTGGAGGCTCCAACGAAGGCTTCACGTTAATCCTCACCAAACGCGCTAGGAAAAAAATAAATGCTAGAAATTCTCACATTAATCAGAAACATCTAGCCACAAATCGAAAGACTCCAGCCATCTATAGCCATTGGATCTATTTAATTTTACAAGTAATTACACACCTCTGCCATTATAAGGATCTAGAAAAAAAACCTGAAATTACCAAACACGTTAAAATATATCCATTTGCCAAACTCACGTTTACAATATGTTATTAATAAAACAATATCCGATGCATACTAGCAATCACGTTGCATGTTGGCTTGGTTAGTATTATCAATGTAGAATATATACGCACACGGTATTTCTATTATTAAAAATTTAATTAAAATAATTGCAAAAAAATCATTCCAGGTGTTTTTACGTGTGTTTTCTCAGAACCCATCTAATCTAACCTAGCCCAGCGCGGTTGCAACTTCTTCATATGTCCTCGGCATCATGGCCGCACGCCGTCGCCATTGCGCCGCAGCCTACCGCTAGCCTCGACCCTCTATCTGATTCCGCGACCAATGGTTAAGTGTGACGATGTGGAGACGAGGGCGCCGAGGATGGCCAGAATGATGCCGGTGGGCGGTGCCGTGGAGATAGAGGAAGGGGCTCACCAAGGGGTGGTGTGGCTGGACCTGTCCCATAGTATGTGATGCAAAGTTTTAGCTGTACCATAATGGTGGATGATTTCATGAACGAAGTTTTGGCTCTCGAATTGGGTTCCAAGTATAGGCATTGCATGCCATGCAGAGGACCGTGCCTGTTCCAATTGTTTCTCATGATGGTGTAATTTTATTATTTGTGCCTATTCCAGTTGTTTTTCATGATGATAAAAGGAGTGCACATAAATAGAAGAGTAACACATGGAGTTTGTACTGAAGCAATCTACCTTTTTGTCCTGGATTTCATACATACAAAGCAGTTCTACGTGTCAATGTATCCAATACCATAGTTATAGGACAAATCATTGTATGCTGACATGTAATTGGTTTTATGTTGCAGACTAGAGACAGGTTCTTCAGCTGGTTACAGGGAAGATGGATGTTGTAGGTGCGGGCAAGACTGTTGGTAATTCGTCGCATGATGAGCACTTGAAAATCTTGCGAATGCATTAGTGTTCGCCTGCTAGAGTTTGTCTTGCACATGTTGAGGGATACACACATATTCTACAATTTTTGCTGCAGGTATGCTACTGTTGGTGCAGCCTGCATGTGCGAACTTTGGCGGATAGCGAGATCTCTATCTACATAATTCTCATAGAGAAGTGCTATGCCACCACTAAGCTATAGGTATTCTACTCTCGCTTGCTCATACTACCAAGCACCATAACAAATCTCCACCACATCTGGTATGATCTCAGGCTCAACATCGGACACGTCCTAGTTGAACTTGGACACGTCCTAGTTGAACTCAACACGTCCGGTATGGATTTCAGCACTGGCAACCAAGCGAGAAAAATCAAAAACTCGGTCAAAAATTGTGAAATTTTAACCATAGCTACTTGACACCTCAGAGAAGGTCTCCACAAAAATTCAGCTTCTTGAAAAGTTCAAACACCGGACAAGTCAGTGAACTGAGCTGTTAACTGAGCTGTTGTATACTCTATTGACTTTGTTTCTGTTAATTGGCGTCTTCATCAGTGAAGACGTCTACCCCATGGGGTAAACAATACACATCTTGATACTGGCACAGTAAAAAAAATATCAAGCATGTACCCCTACTAGCAGTGACGCATGAACGTATTAGGTCGTCAGCGTTATTCATCGCCAGTGCAAAATTTAGTACTACAAGTAGCCCGGCTTGCTAGGGTGTCTCTGTTAATTATTAGATGAGTGTTGGCTTGCACAATCAACAAGACGTGTTGGTAACAATAATCTAACAAGTCCATTTGGCAGAGCGAAGCATCTCGGTAATTTTGGTGTAGACTTCCGAGGTAAAGATCGGCGAGTAACTTTTAATTTATACTTTAAACAAAGGCAGCACTCAAGATGTGTTTGGAAAGTAAAGAAAGTAGACAGAGATATATAAATATAGTAAATAAAAACGGTGGGACAATTACATCGGCACCAAAAATTTGGCTCAAGGACAAGCTAATTAGGCATGGTTTTTTTAGAGTTTGAGGGCTGATCGCCCCTGCCATTGCATTGCAAAGACAAAACATGTTTTATCGTTTTACAGCGCAGAGGTGGAATGCACTACCACCACACTCAGGTTTCACACCAGGATAACAAGCAGCGCCCAAAATTGCCTACATAAAGCACACACCCATTACTCGGCTGGCCTATTACAGCACTTCATAACCTCTCATGACGAACCACTTCTAACCCGATGGCCTCATCTAATTAGGCATGGTTACATGCATGTACCGATGTACGTGGTGATCTTCCGTGCTTGCCTAATGTAAATTCTTCATTGTTCTGGCCATGAGGCACTACCCGGTTCTAAGTCTGATTTTGGTATGTAGTGATTTCTAGTTCTGTCTTCGGGATATCAACAAGTCAGAAACCAGCAACAGTGGGTAACAAAAAAATAAGTCATTTTTGGAAGCAACCGCAGCAATTAAGTTGAGACAAGATAATGCAAACTTATGAAACAATTTCTCACTATGAAAAGTTTTTTTTTTTGAATCATACTATGAAAAGTTCCATGCAAAGTAGATATAAGATGATGTGACTCGTCTTTTCAAGCACTAGTAGATTTTTTTTTTCTAAGCACGCAACCATATTCGTTACTAGCTCGAGATCCACAATGATGTGGAAAGACCGTCTGTAGGACACCCGGTCGCAATGCATAAATTAAAAGCTCTGGCAGCGGATTATTGTACAATGTAGTACATCGATGCATGTAACAAGTGAAACGCTGGATGAAGACAAATACTACATGTGCGTGCATGTTACCCCAGCACGCCAGCTTTATTACTTTGTGGTAGTTCCGGTTATGGCGCTCGATCTCTGTAGATTACTGAAAAGCTTTCTTTACGTGAATAGATTAGTGAAGACTTAAGTGGCCATGCATGTGACTCCAATTCTTGAACGAGAAATATACTAATGACGTGTGTCAGTCAAATTGCTACTCCTCTGCTTCATTTGCTATAGGAGTCGCAGCGCAGCTTCCTGCAGGACTTGCATCATCACCTCACGCATTCTATTCTCCGCACTTCCGTTCCGCAGAGAGCTCTGCAGTAAGTTGAGGTGAGCACTTTCCTTCTGCCATGTTGTTAGGGATGATGCAAATCTGTGCTTATATATGTGTGATTCACTACTTGCAGGTTACTAGCTAGGCTTTAGCCATGGCGGCTGTCCTGGTTGCTTTGGCGCCTTACGTGAGGATGCTTATCGCAGACATGGCAAAAGACGAGGTGTCCACGCTGCTTGGCGTCTCCAGCGAGATCACCAAGCTGGAGGACAATATGGAAGGCATCAAAGCCTTCCTCCATGATGCTGAGAGGAGGCGTATCACGGAGGAGAGCGTCCAAAGATGGACGTCAAAACTCAAGAACGCCATGTATGATGCCACTGACGTTGTTGACATTTGTCAACTCGAGGCTGATAAGCGGAGGGAGTCTAGAGGTGGCAGCAGCATGGAACCGAAGGCGCCTAGCTGCTTCCAACCGTTGGTTTTCTGCCTGCGGAATCCCAGGTTCGCATACAAGATTGGCAGCCGCATCAAGGAGCTCAACAAGAGGCTGGAAGCCATCCACAAGGAAGCAGATCAGTACAAGTTCAGGCTCGGTTCCGATCCAGAGCCAAGAAGGCTAACTGCTCCTGATCTATCCAGCTATAAGACAAGATCACAAATCGATGAGTCAGCCATAGTTGGGGAACAGATAGAGAGGGATACAAGGGAGCTTGTCCAGGTGCTTACCACAGACGATACTGATAATAATCACAGCATCAAAGTCGTGTCTATCATTGGTGCAGGAGGCATGGGTAAGACCACCCTCGCCCAGAAGATCTTCAACAATGCAACCATCCAAGAGCACTTCAAAACCAAGATATGGCTAAGCATCACCCAACAATTTGATGTTGTTGAGCTATTGAGGACAGCCATCGAAAATGCTGGTGGAGACCATGGTTGGAGGCAAGACAAGAGCACTCTCACAGAGATCCTCATCAACACCCTGTCAAGTAGCAGGTTTCTGTTGGTGATGGATGACGTGTGGAGTCATGAAGCATGGAACAATGTGCTTAGTGTCCCTGTGAAGAATGCTACCAAGAAACTACCGGGAAATCGGGTCCTCGTCACTACAAGATCGGCACACCTACCCCAACAGATGCAGGCACCCCTCCACCAGCACCGCGTCAGGCCTCTACAGAATGATGATGCTTGGTCTTTGCTCAAGAAACAGTTGCAGCCTGACCAGGTTAGTCGTCTATCCATACTTTATACAGCTAGAATATATATACATACTTGATTTAATAGAAAGCCTATGGATCAGAACTCCATTGAATCTAAGCATTCGTGCAAGGAACACCATCACACGAGAGTAGAAAAAGGAGAGCAGTAGATCTATGATCTAGAAGACATAATCAAATGTAATAACAAAACCCTGGGATCAAGTAAGTTAGCTATTACTCACCCCGTCAAAAAATTTAGTGCATGGCTAGCACCTTAAATCTAGAGTGAAAAACCCAAAAATCTATTGGTAACCGCCACTTCCAACAAAAGAGGCACACAACTTAAGATGCCCGTCTCTATTAATATCATTTATTCATTTAGATGCCCAGCTGAATAAATGGTTTCTTGAAAACCCAAAAAATAAAAGAATCTATGACCTTAGTTTAACACTAGCACATCTCTACTACTAAACTAAACACTTAGTTGTGACCATATTTAAGATGCTATCTTTTATATCAACATTTCATAATCTTATATGAAATATTTTGACTACTAAATGAACAAAAATGTAAAAACAAGTTTTAACAATAAAGTTTGAAATCTTGTCAAGTGCTACAACTTTGGTATATGATGTGTCTCCATCCAAAAATGTTGGAAAAATAATAAAAACTTCAAATCTCAAAATGTGTGTAATTAAAACAAATAGATTAGGTCGGCTGTTACAACTTTTGTATTAACTATGTGAACATTTGAGGTCACTAAGGAATTCTAAATTTTGAATTTCAAAATTTATCTCCGTATAACAAAGTCGTAAGTTGTATTGAGAACTCCAATTGTTGTATAGATCGATCATGTCAACATCCTAGATTGTTTGAAAAGTTTAAATTTCAAATTCTGAAATCTGCGAACTGTCAACATTTTGGGATCTAAAGTCTAGAGTAGCACCTTAAATCTATATATGAACTACAGGCCTTAGTGGTTATAAGAAATAACATAAGTAGCCTAAACCTTGGTCCGGACAAGACAATACCTAGATTAATGTGATATTTTAAACAGTAATGTAAGTAGCAATAAAAGTTACATCTAGATTATCAGTGTTTCCATATAAATTGCTTATTAATATGTGCATAACCTTCATTGCTTTACAAAAGAAGCATGCTCAAATCGTATTTGCATGGAAATGTAATATATGCAACCTAATTGTTGCTAGAAATAACTAAGAAGCTTTCAGATTAAATTTTGGCAGGTAGTCAAAATTGATGAACTGAAATCTATTGGGATGGCAATTCTTGAATATTGTGATGGCTTACCGCTTGCGGTTAAAGTGATTGGTGGTCTCTTGTGCACAAGATACCCAAGTGAGCATGAGTGGAAGTCTATTCTGAACAAGCCAGCTTGGTCACTGAGTGGACTGCCTCCAGAACTAGACAACAGGATATACTTGAGCTACGAGGACTTATCCCCCCAGTTAAAGCAATGCTTTCTATACTGCTCACTATTCCCTAAAGGTGAAAAACTCTTAGAGATCATAGTAACTAGGATGTGGATTAGTGAAGGATTTATCCAACCTTTGGACAGTAATAGTACTATTTCACATGAGTATGGGTTCGAAGAGATGGCAGTTGAGTACTTCCAAGAGTTGATAAAGAGGAACCTTATAGAACCTACAGAAGAGTATTCTCTCACCGGATACGAGTGCACCATGCATGATGTGGTCCGTACCTTTGCTGAATACATGTCAAGAGGAGAATCGCTAGTGGTGGTTGGCAGAGAACAGGCAGCAGCTACTGATATTAGTGGTGGTGGTGGTGGTGGTATGCATGTCCGTCGCCTCTCCATAGAACAAACTGCATCTGTACTAGATCGGGGCATTTTGCAAAGGCGAGAGTCACTTAGGACATTAATTATAAATTCTAAAGTAAACTTCCATCTTCCTTGTGATTCGCTAGGTAGTTTCTCCAGCCTGCGGGTACTGAGCATATGGTCTGCTGATTTTAATAGATTGATTCCCTCTATATCTATGCTGAAGCACTTAAGATACCTTCTCTTAAAGGATACTGATATATCTAGCCTACCAGATGACATCCACAAGATGAAATTTCTGCTATACATTACGCTTCTTAATTGTAAGAAGCTCGGCCAACTTCCTAGAAGCATCACAAAACTTGTGCATCTAAGATCTCTTCACATCGATGGATCAAATGTTAGTACGGTGCCTAAGGGGTTCGGTGAGTTAACAAATTTGAGGTCACTTTATGGCTTCCCAGTACACGTGGGCATGGATGCAAGGAGTAGCTGGTGCAGTTTGCAAGAACTGGAGCCTCTGTCTTTGCTTAGGGAGCTCACATTATATGGCCTAGAGAAGGTGCAGGACAGCCGTATGGCAGAAAAGGCAATGATTAGCAGCAAACACCACCTGGGTTATCTAGAGTTGAACTACAGTGCAAGTGAAGGGACAGGTGGTGCTGAGTCAGAACAGCAACAGCAACAGAGTGTGGCAGAGGAGGTCTTGGAAAAGCTCTGCCCTCCAACCTGCATAGAGAATCTCACTTTGAAAGGGGGATACGTTGGTCGCCAGCTACCAGACTGGATGTGCGCTCCATCATCGGCAGACTTTAAGAGCCTAAGGTATTTGCAGCTGGCGAACCTGCCATGCTGCACCCGGCTTCCTGATGGTCTGTGCTGCCTCCCATGTTTGGAATTACTGACCATCATAGATGCACCGGCCATCAAGCATATTGGTCCCCAATTCCAAGCGTCATCCTCATTGGCTGTTGGAGCATCTGCTGCTAGTACATCAGTACGCTTTCCTAAACTGAGAGAGTTGAGTTTGGTTGGGCTATGTGAGTGGGAAGAGTGGGAATGGAAGGATTGTGAGGAGCATAGTGATGTGGAAACTGCCATAGCCATGCCTTGTCTGGAGAGACTCATAATCGATAACTGCAAGTTGAGCTGTCTTCCGTCGGGCCTTGCCAGCAGCAAAAGGCATGCTCTTAGAGAACTATGGCTGTACGAGCTCACCAACCTGACACATGTGGAGAACTTCAGTTCAGTCGTGATACTCGATGTGTTTGACTGCCCTGAGCTGAAGAGGATCAGCGGCCTCCCCATGTTGCAGAAGATTAGGATCGTTCGCTGCCCAAAACTGGAGGTTCTGGAAGGTGTCCCAGCACTCAACAGCCTTGTACTGGAGGACGCCTCCATGGACACGCTTCCAGAATACCTGCGAGCGGTGAACCCAAGATATCTGGAGTTGGATTGCAATAAGAAGATACATGAATCTTCCTTATCACCAGGCAGCTCCGAATGGAGTAAGATAAGCCATATTGGAAAGCACAACATTATCTGCCTCGAAGATTGAGATGAAGACAAAGACTGGTAACTGCGTAGCTGCATTCTTTCACTAGGGCGGAAGTGGGTTTTCATGTTATTAATTAATTAATGCTTGTACTCTCATTCGTTGCAGGAAAAACTTTCACTGGACCACACAAATGCACTGCGGGCTTCAAAATTGAAAATATATGGTGTTGCTGCAGCCTGCCCGTTCGATGAGGGCAAACCTACGATTGTTGACAATCAGTTGTCTTCAAGTCTTGCCAAAGTAAGTTTATTGCCATCTCCTATATTTGTAATTACAATTTTTTCTCACTTAGTACGTATTTTCATGTGTCATTATACACTGACCGTGTAACTAATGCACATATGCAGGGATCCAGGATCCTTATGGCAGAGAGAGACACATGATGTTAGCTTGCAGTGGCAAGTGGGAATGAGATCTGCGCGGTCGAAGCTCGTCTCCAGCACGCAGTACACATACTCGGTTCACTTGAAGACAGTACACATACTCTGTTCACTTGAAGACTGTCGACATGCTGTCAAGCCATATTTGTACACTCCATATATTTTATTTTAGTGTAATGGACATGGACCTATATATATTTGCACAAGTGATGTGACTAAAGTTGTCGATCTTTGTAATGAACCGAATGTGTGGTGCTGAATGCAGACATGCGGCATGAACATTGTATGCTGACATGATTGATAATCATGAAATCAGGCATCCCAGTCGTTATTGTTGATCGATCTTACTCAGCATTCTCCGTGCGTGGCAACAACATGGAGGTTCTCCTCTGCTTTTCTGATCTACATGGCAACACCATGTCCTCTGCTTTGTTGCCTGACTGCACAAATATGGCAATATATGCTAGGTTCTCTGCTTCCCGAGGGAGGCAGCTTGGACAAGATAAAAGAGATGACACCAGACAAGTGCCAGCAAATGGAGGAGGTAGCCGAGGTTGTGGAATTTAGCAAAGCACCGAGTGATGGGACACAACAGGTGGACTTCTTTTAAGAAAAAACCTATCGCGGACGAAATTCAGAAATCATACACCGAGGAAATGACTTCAGTTAAATTCGGCTTATGGGACGCCGACTTTGATTTATACTGTTGTAAATCGAATTTGATTTCATTGGTATTATAAAATTTTTTATAACGTTCTATGGTAATCCAATTTGTTTTGTTTTTCAGACGGGATTGTTCTGCTTTTAGGTAAGATTTAAAGTGTTTTACAGAGGTATGCCAGGCATTACAAAATTCTTGACAGATGTCGTTCGCCAGGAACCAAATTTTATAGTGGTGCGACGGAAGGACGATTTGTCGCAGAAAACTACTTTTATAGTGTCATCTATATCGTTTATTTATTATGCAATTTGCAAAACAAAACAAAAGGGAAAGAACACAGAATCACATACCTGGCAGTAGGCCGGAGTTCGGGCGCACCACACCTCCCGACGGCGGAACGTGCCTCCTCTCCATCCGCCACTAGCAACGCCTGCGGAGTTTGGTCCGGCCACGCACGCGCCGCCTGAGCCACGCCACCGCTGCCGGAGCCCGGACGGCCGCAGAACGTGCCGCCTCTCCGTCCGGACGTCCCGCGACAAGCAACACCTGCGGAGTCCGGCGGCGCACGCACCACCGGAGCCGCGCCGCCGCTGCCGCCTCCGTCCCCCGCTGGTAGATGTGAACCGAATTGATACGGGAATGCTCGAGGTGTGGTCCATACGCAAAAGAGGCCGGGAAATCGCTATTCGTGAAATCCCCCTCTGGTCGCATTGACATTGGGCCTCTGCACATCGACATCATCGTATCCCTGTACCACTCTTCAGTAGGCACACAAGCCTGATTTAATTTTTTCCATATTTATTTCAGTGTCTTTCATCCGATTCGTGAGCAAGAAGACAGTTTATATATTTTATAAGATTGGGCTTTGCCAGCTAAATACATATCGTAGTACGAAAAAATAAATACTAGAAACTACAAACAAAGGTCCCCAACACTGCCCCCATGATAATCATGATGAGAACCAACAGAGGAAAAAAATGATAAGAAAATGAGCAAGAGAATTAAAGGAAGAAACAAGAAAAAGAAAAGGTTGGGTTGCAGCCAATCACCGGACCAAACATAAATTAAGCGGGAATAATCTTGGTGTCCCAACTAATTAAACACTAGACGGAATTACTACATCATCCCTTAAGATCAAGAGGGTGTCATTGTATTCCATTCTGCTTCCACCTCGTCCATGAAACAGCAGTATATGGCGAACCAGCTAGCAGCACTACGTCAAGGCAGACACAGACAACAACACTGAAGAAGATCGAGACGGAGAATAGATTGCTTTGCGTCAGCATTCGGATTTCGAGGTAGCTGTGGCCAGCATTCCAGGACAAGAATTGCTTTGCCCATCAGTTTATATTATACTAATGAATCCAAAGCATTTTGGCGCACATAACAAAACCCTTTTGTCGGTTTTTATATATTATACATCCAACGTACAGAAGCGAACGAATCTCAACATTTGGGCTCTATCAAGCAAAGCGTTTCTTCTTCACTTTTTTTTTTCTACTCCAGAGAAAGCAAAGCATTATTCCTTGTGCACAAGGGTCAATCCAATGTAACATTGCATTCCAATCCCATTTAGATCATCTAGGTGCAAAAGTAAGTAGCAAGCCATGGATCTATGTATGTATGCGTATCTATGCAGCCAGTAGCTGCCATCTTGCCTTGCAAAGCATAACTTGCCGAGCATGAGGCCCAACTCCTTCCTACTAGTATTCAATCCGGAACGAATACAACTCATAATGAATTCCAAAAGCCATGTAGTACGTAGTAAAAAATGGACATGGACTGCTCATTCCAGAAGCAAGGGATATCTGCTCATTCCAAAATGCGATGGGAAGTTTACTTTCTCACTCGATGCTTAGCGTGTGTAGCAAGCAATGTATCTTCGTCTCCTTTATTTTTCGCTTTGTTTTTTCAGGTGCACCTCCCAGCAGCAAGGTATACATACTCTATACACACTTGTAAGCTTGCCTCTGTTGTGTCACCGACAATCACATCCACAACAGGCAGAGACAGAGAGGCAGAGCAGCCCAAGCCCCGTGCGCCTGCAAATTGAGGTGACTCCATCCATCCTCTACCAGTATATTGCTACAGAAATCTAATTCTTTTAATTTCATTTTATTCTCCAATAATGCCTCTTGCTTGCATCGTCTCTTCTTTACTGTTGGAATTCCATGCTATATATATGTTTGTTTTCGCTAGCTAGCCAATCTGCAGGCACGTATTGCAGCGCCAACATTTGTATACACTCCATGCTATGGATGACACCTTGCAGACCCCAAATTGGTTAACATTTTAGATCGAGAAACATGTTAATCGTTAATTACATAATCTCCGCCGTAAATAAGCCTTGCATCTAGTTTGGATATGAGTTAGCTAAAAAGCTGATTTAATTTGGTTCGTGCACGCTGGCCCTTAATTACTTTGCCTGCCCATTACAAGTAGTAATGTAAGAAAAGACTAATTAAATGAGCCTGCCGCTATATATTCCGACGAGACTAACGTGTCACGGATTACTTGTTTACGTAGGACGTCCTCTGGAGCCATGGCCGCCGTCCTGGATGCTATGGCATCCTACGTGATGAAGCTGATAGCGGACATGGCTACAGAGGAGGTGGACATGTTGCTGGGTGTGTCTGGGGAGATCAAGAAGCTCAAGGATAACATGGAGGGCATGAAGTGCTTCCTTGCCGATGCTGAGAGGAGGCGCATCACTGAACAGATCGTGCAGCTATGGGTGAGGAAGCTCAAGGACGCCATGTATGATGCCACCGACATCCTTGACCTGTGTCAACTTGAAGCTAACAAGCGGAAGGAGTCTAAATGTGGTAGCATGGAGGAGAAGGCTTCGGGTTGCTTGCAGCCGTTGCTCTTCTGCCTGCAGAATCCCTTGTTTGCACACAAGATAGGAAGCCGCATCAAGGAGCTCAACCAGCGGCTGGAAGCCATCCACAAGGAGGTAGACAAGTACAAGTTCAATGTCAGCATCGGTTCCAATCCGGAGCCACGGAGGCTAACTGCTGCTGAGTTATCTACCTCTAGGACAAGGTCACAGGTCGACGAATCAGCCATAGTTGGGGAACAAATAGAGAGGGATACAAAGGAGCTTGTCCAAGTGCTAATGGCAGATGACAAGAATCATGACATCAAAGTCGTGTCTATTATTGGCACGGGTGGCATGGGAAAGACCACGCGCGCCCAGAAGATTTTCAATGAGGCAACCATCCAAGAGCACTTCAAAACGAAGATATGGTTAAGCATTTCCAAGCAGTTCGAGCATGCTGAACTACTGAGGACAGCAATCAAGCATGCCGGAGGAAACCATGGTGGGGAGCAAGACAAGAGCACTCTCACAGACACCCTCATGAACAACCTATCCTGTAAGGGCAGGTTTCTCATGGTTATGGATGATGTGTGGAGCCATGAAGCATGGTGAAAAAACTTATGGGGAACAAGGCGCCTCTCACAGTCCTTGATTGCTTGTTTATATATGCAGGGACAAGCCCCCTTGCTTGGCTTACAAGTTTAGACAATTGGAAAGAGATTCAATCTCTATACAAACAGGACACGTAAGGACTCTCTATACAAACAGGACACGTAAGGACTCTCACATAAAATTGGAAAGGTCCTAAACGTATCCTAGTCAAACACATCCTTTAACACTCCCCTCAATCTTAGCCACTATCAAGGTTAAGATTGCATCGAAATTTCTTCATCTTCTCTGCAGAAATTGCTTTAGTAAAGCCATCGGCAAGTTGGTCTTGAGCTAACAAACCCGACATCCAATTGCCTCTTAGCTACTCTTTCTGTCACAAAGTGATAATCAATCTCTATGTGTTTTGTCCGAGCATGGAAGATAGGATTGGCTGTAAGATACTTAGCACCTAAGTTATCACACCATAATCTTGCAGCTGGAGGATGAGGAACTCGAAGTTCAGCAAGCAATTTTTGTATCCATATCAACTCGGCGGTTGCATTAGCCGAGCCTTATATTCAGCCTCGTACTAGATCTTGAAACTGTTGCTTGCTTCTTTGCCATCCGGGAGACTAAATTATTGCCAACAAACACAGCAAAACCTCCTGTAGATCTGCGGTCATCAACACAGCCTGCCCAATCGGCGTCTGAAAAGGCACTAACCAAAGTGGAGGTTGATTGTCTTATCTTAAGACCAAATCCAATAGTTCCTCGAACATACCTCAGAATTCTTTTCACAGCACTCCAATGAACCGATGTTGGAGCATGAAGATATTGACATACTTTATTTACAGAAAAAGCTATGTCAGGCCGAGTGAGAGTTAAATACTGTAGAGCTCCGACAATGCTCTGTAGCGAGTTGAATCATCAACACCAAGTGGCTCTCCATCTTTAATGCTAAGTTTTTAAAGGCCGATAGAGGAGTATCAACAGGTTTTGCTTTATCCATCCCTGACCGAGTCAGTACATCGCGAGCATATCTCTCTTGTGACAGAAATAACCCATTAGCACTCTTCTTAACTTCAATACCAAGAAAATAATGAAGATCACCTAGATCCTTGAGAGCAAATTCTTTCTGCAAATCTTTGAGAAGTGCATCCGTGGCTTGCTGAGAGGAGCTAGCAATGATTATGTCATCAACATACACCAACACATACATGGTGTATCCTCCACGGCTATAATAGAACAGGGAGGTATCTGCTTTGGAAGGAGTAAAACCCAAGATCTCAAGTCTTCGGCACAATCTTGCATACCAAGCACGAGGTGCTTGTTTGAGGCCATAGAGTGCTTTGTCCAACCGACATACATAAGAAGGATGATTTGGGTTAGCATAACCAGGAGGTTGATACATATATACCTCTTCTTCCAAGAATCCATGAAGAAAAGCATTTTGAACATCAAGCTGTCTGAGTGACCATCCTTTGGAGACTGCAATGGAAAGAACAAGTCGAATTGTTGCTGCTTTGACTACAGGACTGAAAGTTTCTTCATAATCGATGCCATAGCGTTGCTTAAATCCTTTTGCAACTAGACGTGCCTTGTATCTGTCCACTGTCCCATCTGCTTTGCGCTTAATTCGATAAACCCATTTGCATCCCACAATATTCTTACCCTTTGGTTTAGGCACAAGGTGCCAAGTTTTGTTCTTCATCAAGGCTTGATACTCACTTGTCCATTGCTTTGCGCGCCAATCTTTGCTATCAAGAGCTTCTTTAACTGTAGTTGGTTCTCCTGTAGCCATGCTGGTTTGCATCGCCCATCTAACGGTACCATCGGTGTCTTGTTTAGGCTTGGAAATTCCATCTTGAAGCCTGGTAGCGGACGTGTAACTTGAGTTGCGGACGTAGTAGCACCGAAGCAGCCACGAAGTATCATGAGCAGCCACGAAGGATCCTCCACCATGTTTGTCGCCCCTACAGCAGGATTAATTGGTGGCTGAAAGATCTCCTCTTGCGGCCCGAGCGATGATGGAGCAGCTGCAGAAGATCCAGACACAACGTCGACCGGCGCGAAACTCGGAGCCGATGCGCCGCCACTGCCATCTGTCGTGGCAGGGAGATCCACCTCGGGGCTGGCGTTGCTCCCCGTTGGGAAGCACATAAAATGTCGGGGAGGAACCACGCTGCTTGACTCTGTTCCTGAACTATTTGCATCGCCGTTTGTTCCCTGCAACATCACGAGAACCACCAGCACTTGGTGTACTATTAGAAACGGGAGAAGAGCGCATATTGGAGTCGATAAAGGCACATCCCCAAGAGAAAGAGGTGGATTGAGTAGCATATCGGGAGCAGTTCAAGTTCTTTTACGAGCCGAGCACCAGCGTTAGGATGAAGAGCAGCAAAGGGAAAATTTGTCTCATCAAAAATCACATCTCGAGAGATATACACACGTCCTTCTTTTGGATCAAGGCACTTATAGCCTTTATGAAGAGAACTATATCCGAGAAAGACACATTGTTTAGACCGAAATTGAAGTTTGCGTGAATTGTATGGTCGTAAATTTGGCCATACAGCACACCCAAATGTTCGAACAAAGGTGTAATCAGGCTTTTGGTCAAGAAGACGTTCATATGGTGTATACCCATGGATTACTTTTGAAGGAAGACGATTAATAAGAAAGACAGCTGTAGAGAAAGCTTCATCCCAAAATTTGAGTGGCAAAGAAGCATGTGCAAGAAGAGTCAATCCCATATCAACAATATGCCTATGTTTTCTCTCGGCAGCACCATTTTGTTGATGAGCATGAGGGCAAGAAACAAGATGATTAATGCCTACTCGTTTAAAGAAGGAATTAAGAGTTTGATACTCGTCACCCCAATCGGTTTGAACAGCAAGGATTTTTCTACCGAATTGACGCTCTACGAGAGTTTGAAAATTATGAAAGCATTGAAACACTTGATTTATGTCGCAATAGAAAAATCCAAGTGTATTTGCTAAAATCATCAATAAAGCTAACATAATAATTATGATTCCCAATAGAAGTTGGAGCGGGACCCCATATATCGGAAAAGACAAGATCCATAGGACCGGGATGATACACTAGTGGATTTGGGATAGGGTAGCTGGTGGCTCTTGCCTTGCGACAAGCATCACAAACCCTATCTTTATTTGACTCATGAAAAGGAAGATTATGACTCTCTAAGACTTGCTTGACTACTCTAGACGACGCATGACCTAGCCGATGATGCCACCTTGAGGCGAAGGCTTGGTGACACCGAGTGCTTTTTTGTTTGAAGAGGATGATGAAGGTAATGGATAGAGCCCCCCTTAGACTTGCCGTGAAGAATTTTCTTCGTCATTGTTCCTTGATAAGAAAAACAGTCGGGATGAAATTCGACAAAGACATCATTATCTTTGGTAAAACGATTTACTGAGAACAAAGATTTTTATGAGCTCGTGGAACATGAAGGAGATTTTTGAGATAAAATTTGTGATTAGGGAATGCACGGTACCATAACCAATATTAGCGATCTTCATACCTGTTCCATCGGCGGCGTGGATGTGCTCTCCACCATTGTACTTGTTGTGCGTGGTTAATTTCTCCAGCTCCCCGTGATGTGATCGGTGGCACCGGTATCCATATACCCGATTGCTGTCTACTCCATAAGAGGAAGCAGATGCGGCGGTCTTCGAGGAGGGCCGGTGTAGTTGTGATCGAATCGCTTGTAGCAGGCGAAAAGCTCCATGGCCTTCCTTGCCACGGACGACCGAGAAGACGCCGGCCTGAAAATTGCTGCGCGACCACCATTATTTCCACCACGGCCTCCCTTGCCACCTCGGTTGAAGCCACCACGATTCCCGCGGCCACCACCGCGAGAGTTGCTGAAGTTGCCGCCATTGCCACGACCTCCTCCCTTGGCGGCGACGTTGGCAGAAGAGTGAGTGCCACCGCCATGGATGTCCATACGCTGCTCAAGCGGCCGGTGAGCATAAAGTTCGGGAACGAGATTGGTTCCACCCTGGTAGAAACCGCGTAACGATAGCATTGTAATCGAGATCGAGGCCGGTGAGGATGTAAGAAACAAGCTCTTCATCTTCAAGCTTGCGGCCAGCCGACGCCATCTCGTCGGGCCGAGCCCCTTCATCTTGGTGAAATATTCCGCCACGGTGGACGTCCCTTTGGGCGCCGTGGCGAGAGCCATGCGCGTCGAGATGATACGCGCCCTGGACTGAGAGGCATGAAGCCCTTGAATTGCCGCCCAAAGTTCGGACGCCGTAGTTGAAGTGGAGACTTGTGAGAAGATTTCCTTGGACAGAGATCCGAACAGATAGCTCAGAATCTGACTGTCCTTGGCCACCCAGCTGTCGTACTCTGGATTGAGTACCGGGGCTTTCTGACCCTTGGCCTTGGCCTCGTCGTCGGGTTCGACGAACTGCGCCGGAGGCTGAACATTAGGCACGATGTGCCCGGAGAGACGCGCCCTTGAGGGTGTTGATAACTGCGCGTTCCACATGCCGAAGTTCCCCTTGGTGAGTTTCTCCGTGACAGGAGGAAGATAGCCATAGGTTAAAGCCGCGAGAGCGGCATCGGTGGCGGCGGAGGTGGATCCCATGGTGAGATTAGAAGATTGGATCGATCAAACTCCGTTGGGAGAAGAAGAGCTCTGGTACCATGAAAAAACTTATGGGGAACAAGGCGCCTCTCACGGTCCTTGATTGCTTGTTTATATATGCAGGGACAAGCCCCCTTGCTTGGCTTACAAGTTTAGACAATTGGAAAGAGATTCAATCTCTATACAAACAGGACACGTAAGGACTCTCTATACAAACAGGACACGTAAGGACTCTCACATAAAATTGGAAAGGTCCTAAACGTATCCTAGTCAAACACATCCTTTAACACATGGAATGACGTGCTTAGTGTCCCACTTAGAAGTTCAAGCAAGAAACAACCAGGAAGTCGGATCCTTGTCACCACAAGATCTGCACACCTGCCACAGCAGATGCAAACCGTGCTGCACCAACACCGTGTCAGGCCTCTAGGCCGTGTCAGGCCTCTAGGCAATGACGATGCCTGATCCTTGCTCAAGAAACAGCTACAACCTAATCAGGTTAGTATATCCGTACTCTATATAACTAGAACGACTGCTTTACTCATAGAGTGCCTATGATGTCTTGTAGTATATTTTAAGCATTCTTGCAGGGAACACCATCTTATTCTGAGAGTACCAAAAGAGATCAGCAAAACTATGATCTAGCAGACCTAATCAAATTTAATAACAAAAGGACATCAGTTGTCTACCATGGGAAGAATAGCTTGTATAGATAAATCGTCAAAAACAAGATGAATTCAGAAAACACAAGAGCATAGCCCCGGTGCAAAAATCCAAGCAAATTGCTACACTCAGTTATTAAATGGTTACAACTATTCGACCGGACCCCCTTAGGGCTTCTTTTGGCAGCCCACTTCCCTGCAGGGATACAAACATTTTCCCTGCGCCAATCTGCCCCGTGCCAACCTCTCCCGAGCAAAAATTTCATGCACTTTGGAAGTCTGCTGACCCCGAGGATCGTTGCCCACTTAAGTTCATTCTCCAGGTGGAAGGAATCCACTAGTCATGAGGCCAAGAGTGTTTCCCCATGGAGACCGTGACAGCTCGCTTAGTTCTTCGCCTCTTCCCCCAATGGCGCAGCTGCTAGTCACGAGTCCCCCGTAGCCCCGGCATGCATCCATGTAAGCATGCTTAGACGACTGTATTTGTGTGGTTCTGTTTGATCCCATCATCCGTCTCCCCTTGCAACTGCATGCTTCCAAAGAGCCGCACAAAGATAACCCCCCACGTGAAATTTCCCCTTTGGGTGGTTACCCTGCGCTGCCGAAGTAGCCCTTATGCATATTTTCTGGCTCCCGGCATGCCTACGGATCTCATGCTCCAGACGCGCACCTCCACTTCCTCTTTTCATCGGCTCCTCAACCAGCGGCGCGTAACGCCAATGCGGGCACTGCCGTACAGCACGAAGACCCTTAGCAGTGGGCCACATAGTGATCACAGCCTATTGTGAGCAAAGTCTTGTGTGTAAGTGTGTATACACTACTCCAGTCAAGCTTATCACTGCCGGTGCTTAAGGCCCATCACTGCCGGATTTTGAACCGGTAGTGAGCAACCGGCAGTGATGTGCGGCACACATCACTGCCGGTTCAAATGCACCGGCAGTGATGTCTCCCAACACCGTCGGCTTATAATACAAGCCGGCAGTGTTCTCTGGTCATAACATTGCCGGCTCGTAGGACAAGCTGATAGTGTTGTAGGAATCAACACTGCCGGCTTGTACAACGAGCCAACAGTGTTGTATGGAGCCAACACTGCCGGCTCATTCTGCAAGCCAACAGTTCTGCGGCCGGCCGCCGGCTCGTTGTAGCCGGCAGTGATTCATGGTGGTGTTTTTATTTATTTATTTTATTTTTATTTTTTAATTTTAAATAAATTAAATATTTTATCATTTCAGTTTTTATTTTATAATGCTTTTTTTCCTTTAAATATTATATTTATTTATTTTAATTATTATAATACTATTAATTATAATTATAATACGACGTCCATGTTACATCTAACATATCCCTTCAAATGTACAACATCTAGTTCAATAAAATAAATAAAAAATTACAACAGCCAATCAACTTTGTGCGCAAACTCGGCCTTGTACTTCCCTGGCTCGTGCAATGAAAAATAAACCTTTCTTCGAAAGCACGTGGCTCAAGTTGAAGCTCGCCAACTCCGCTTGGAATGCTTCGACTTCGATTCCTAATAGCCTTTTATGGTTTTATTTCCGCCGCTGTCGTTCCAAAATGATAGACGTAAAGATGGAATCCGTATAGTATATTTAATTTATTAAAAGACAGAAAAAGGGATTATACTCACGAGGTCATCTGGCTCTTCCGTAGTGTAGCCGAAGAAGCGAAACATGGCCCACATCGCATAGAACCCAGCCATAGGCTGCGTCAAGTACGTGACGCTCTTCATTTGTTGAATCTTGAATGGTTTTTGCGTCCCGCCTGTATAGCTTTTTTGAACTCTGTGCAACAATATAATAAATAGTTAAAAGGGGGAACATTAGAAAGGCATATGTGTGATCGAGAAAATAATATGTTATTAAGATTGCTTACTCATTCAACAATTCCACCAGTGGCTGCAGATCCTTAAGTGGTTTTTTCTTTGAATCTCACACCTCGATCAGATTTCTTTGAAGATTGAGAGAGACAAAGGCCCAATGGTCGCTGCAATCACATAATCTAAATTAACAAATAATCTTGACCAAAAAGAAGCATAAAAACAAAGGTGAAGAACTCATACGTGAAGTTGTAGGCCACAAGTATTTTGGTTTTCTTATTCTTCATGAACTCTTCAAAAATGGGGGTCAATATTTTTACCACCTCAGCCGGCTGTTCTTTGCAGATTTTTTCATTGACTCTGATGAGGTCTAAGAAGCCTAAGTGCTGCCATTTCTTCTTTATTGCGGAATAGCAGAAAATTAACCTACATAAAACCATACAAAGTTCAAAAAAGTTAATAGTTGGTGAATCAAAAGAGCATTACTTAGGATTTTTATGTGTTTAGGGTACTTACATAGTCCACAATGACAGGAGTTGTATGTCGAGGTTTTGTCCCTGGTATAGCTGGAAAAGGCACTCGTACTCGATGTCGATCTTCTCTTCTTCTGGATAGAAGTAGACTTGCGACGGGGGGATAGTAGCATTAAATGCATAATCTTGGTGGTCCAAAAATTGTGACATGTAATATTCGTGCAACGTAACCATCGGCATGGGGAGATTTTTGTACTCGTTGTCGAAAACCAAGAATTCTCCTAGTTTAAACTTCCGCGCCAATGGTGCCGTCCCCATTGACTCCCAGTAGAGGTCCACAATGGCATCCTTGCTCAATTCCGAGCTGTCTTCTATCAACTTGTTTATAGCCCTTTAATGTTTATGGAAGTCTTTGTCGGCCCTTTCATTATTGTACTTGTTCTGGCAGTGCCTTTCATATTCGTTCCTCTTCATGGCCAATGGAATTAAGGTGACTAGATTGAAGAACGGAACATATTCTTCCATATATATATTAGCACTGACCGGTTACTCCATCAGGTTTGTATTGCTGCCACTGAATGACCTTTTGTTTTTCTCTTGATCCACTTGGGCAGCATTAGAAACTGATGTCGAGGACCTTTTCCGTGACTGTGAGGATGCCTTTGTTGCTGCTTGCGTCACATGACGACGAGAAGCATGTCCTCTAGTCCCAGATGATGAAGAGGGACCAATAAGAGGAGGAGGAGGAGGGGTGGTCTTCTGATGAGGAGGAGGATGAGAAGGAGTCTGCTGACGTGGAAGAGACTCCTGACGAGGAGGCGGAGAAGAAGACGGGGGTTATGGCAACTGAGGGCGTCGTCTGCTCAGAGATGCTAAGTTGTGGGGCGAGGAGTCGCATTCGTCCTCTTCATCTGAGGACATCTCGTGGTCAAGCTCAATGAGGCGCTTGCGCCACGCCACAACAGCTCCCTCGTTCTGGCCAAGTCTTGGCATGTCCTCCGCTGCGGGGTACACGATGGATATCTTATTGTACTTCTTATCAAGTATCCTATCAATGGTCACTTTGGCGTACCCCAATAAAATTGGGCTGCCTTTAATGGTCCCATCCAAAGCGGGCCAAGCCTGGCCGAGCGCCACCTTGTCTTTTGTCCATTGCTACGGGATGTACAGCTTGACATTGACAGGTTTAGTGATGTTGTCGACCTGATGAGGCACATCCACAACTGGTTCACCAAAAGGGGTGGACCCACAGCTGCTGCGACCCCGTATCTGCTGCAACCCCAAAGGTTCTTATGGTCCTTGAGATTGTTGGGACACCATAGCTTCCTTGACTTTAGCATCAACAAGCTCATTAAGTTTAGAGTTCCATCTTTCTTCCACCTCCATAATCATCATCTTTGTCTTTTCCTCTTTTTCCGTTTTACTCCTTTTGCGGCTCCGATAACTATCGACCTCATCCAGGAATCCATGAAACCAATTAATAACCCTGGTTCCTCTGGTGCGGCCACTGTGCTCCTTGTTCCCGAGTGCTTGGGTGAACGTCGTTCTCCCTATCAGAAGTGCGAGTCCCTTGCCTCACCTCCGCGGTTATCTCGGAGATCCTCGAGATGAGGGCACTCATGGTCAGATCATCTACGCCACTATTCTTTGGATGATTTGCGATGCTAAAGCTCTCATCATCACCATGATGACACTTCCTTGTGATACAGTATATTACCGATCTAGCCTGCCAATGGGCGGTCACAACCTCAACGCCTTGTTGCATAAGCGTTTCCTACTTCTCTAATTCGGCCTCAATAACTTCGAGCAGCTTGGCATATCCACGAGAGCCGCAATGATGAGGATTATCCGATTTCTGTGAGTTCTCCTTATTCTTCATGCTTAGCCGTTGGAACTCCTCGGATTCATAGTGATCCTTGAACTCCTACCAGAAGGGCCCCTGCTTGGCCAACTTTGATTTACTACTAAAATCTAGTTTTTCATTTTCGATGATATACTTCTTGTAACTGTCATCCCTAAAAGTCTTGAAGCATGACCCCATTCTTTCGTAGGCTTTTTTCTGGGCTAAAGGTTTGTCATACTTATCTTTCTCTGGGAATTTGAAAAACTTTGGGAGCTCAGTGTCCCATATATGGAACTTGACACTTTCAGGAAAAACAGACGGGTCCCTATCTTCCTTCCCGGTCCAGTTATAGTACTTCAAGGGGACGAAGTCCCTTACAAGGTTGCCGATGACCCCGAGTATTTCTTCACAGCTTCCTTCGATGCGGGCGGCATACCGAATTCATCGAATGCTGTGATCTCCCACTGCTTATTGAGAGGAAGCTGTGTCGGGCCACGCTTGGTTCTGGCTATATTCTTACCTGAACCCTCTGGCTCACCGGTTGGCTGTGGCTCAACGACCAGCGGAGGATCATGCTGGAGAAAACGAGTAAGTTAATACCCTGCCAATTGATTAGTGGGCGTGGCTACATCATCAAATCACACCTAAGTTACCTGGTTAGCTTGCTCAGCTTGCTCATATTGTAGGTTCAGATAAGTGCTCAGGCTCACTTCTCCCTGCCCGTTATCATCGGCCTCGTTGTCACCGACAACATTAGCCTAATCTTGTGACACTGCCTCATTGTCACCGACAACATTAGCTGCTTCCTGCTCTATCTCGACTTTACGGCTACGAGGAATTCGGTGACGAACCATGGCTGTGAGTTGACCGTAGTTAGCCAGTGACTCAGTGTTGTGGATCTGGTGATGAACCATGACTCTAATTTTCAATTTAGCGCTCTATTAATAAGACAGTCCACAATTGCTTGCTTTTATTATGGAAAAATAGTTAATAATTGCTCACGTACATATTAAATGTTAGAGCTACAAGTGTGAGATGCTAAGTATGAAAAGAGTTATTTACCTAAGAACTACAAATCCTACATCATGATCACCAAATTTTACCTAAATAGGATGTATGTATTTGAATGTGAA
Organism: Themeda triandra; assembly: GCA_018135685.1. Lineage (NCBI taxonomy): Eukaryota > Viridiplantae > Streptophyta > Magnoliopsida > Poales > Poaceae > Themeda > Themeda triandra. Next base: position 3,635 of record JAENPR010001844.1, on the reverse strand, counting down.
AATGAGCACAAGATATATAATTATTAGCAAAAAATCTTAAGTAATTTATACAGCAACCGAATTGGCTCAAATTTAAACTATAGCCTATTCATAGCATCAACAGTACCACAAAAAATTCACAAGTTCATTGGAGCAACAAAACCCTATACAGGCATTCTGTCGAACAGGTAGGGGGCAGGAAGGGAGGAGCAAACCACGTGAACTATTGGTGATCGCTTCTGCATGCTCCAAGATACCTGCGTGGGGAGGACGATGTTCCGAGGGTAGTGGCACATAGGGGCAATGGCGCACGGGCTCTGGTGTGGCGCCGGTGGTGGCGGTGGCGCCGGTGGTGCCGCTGGTGCCGGTGGTGAATGGGGCCGTAGGTCGCATGGCCGTCGGCAGAGGAGCGGGGCGGTAGACGGTGACGTCGGTGGTGGCGGAGGGCGTCAGGGGGCGGTGGACGGCGTCATTGGGAGCGGCGGACGGCATCGTGGGGGCGGCGGACGGCGACGAGGGTGCTATGGCAGCGTGAGGAAAGAGCGCGCGAACGGGGTATATACCCCCTACAACATCGCTGCCGGTGCGCACCTCCCGGTAGTAATGTGATACACTACTGCTGGGGAGGGATTGGCACTGGCAGTGATAACGGGTGGGGCGCACGGGTTAATTAAGTTAAGTTCCTGGTTTCGTACGAGTTCCCCTCGCTATCACAGTGATTCTGACCGCGGGCCTGGGCCCCACGACCCACGCTCGAGGCCCAACTTGGACAAATTTTTTTCGGCTTTTTATTTATTTTACAAATATCAACAAGTTAAAATAAAATTGAGAACTCGATCTAGCAGTTATCCTATCCTAGCACAGCGGTGGAGTCACCTCGGGGCCAAATTTTTTGAAATTTTTAATTTTAAAAAAACATCACTGCGTTCCAACTTACACACGGCGGTGATGTATATTTATTATAAAACAAGATATAATTTGAATAAATATTAAATTATGTATTCCCGGTCATTTTGGGTTTTGTAAACATGTAACTAAAGTAGATCTTAATGAGTTCTAACACCTTTGTATTCAAAAGTTTTCATTTGAGGTCATTTAGTGCCTCATTTGACCAAGTTTGACCAAGTCAAATCTTGGATTTTTATAAAAAGACACTTTGACCGAACCCTAGATGGTCTCAATTATAAAAGTCATGAATACAAAGTTTATCAAACTCTTCAAGTTGTACATTTGGTGTAAGGGCCAACTTTTTATTTCATAAAGTTTGAACCATTGAAATTTTAAATTTTTAAATTTTGGCAGCTCGAATCCAGTTTTTGAAACCCTAGATAGTCTCAACTTGAAAAGTCATGAATACCAAGTTTGGTTCACTCATCATGATCTACATTTTACATAGGCCATTTTTACATTTGATAAAGTGTTACGAAAGTGTGGTTCTAAATTCACAAGTCTCAAATACACTTTCATAAAGTCTATGCGAGATTTAAGACTTTGTGACTAGTGTTTACTAATATTTTCTCAAATGCAAGAATGGTCTATGTATCAAATATGTATCTTGATGAGTTCTAACACCCTTGTATTCAAATGATTTTCATCGAGGTCATTTATTGCCTCATTTGACCAAGTTTGACCGAGTCAAATCTTGGGTTTTTAAAACATGTGACTAAAGTTCATGAAAAATTTTTAAAATGGTAAAATGAACCATGCAACAATATAGATCTTGATGAGTTCTAACACCTTTGTATTGAAAATTTTTCATTTGAGGTCATTTAGTGCCTCATCTGACTAAGTTTGAACAAGTCAAATCTTAGATTTTTATAAAAAGACACTTTGACCGAACCCTAGATGGTCTTAACTACAAAAGTCATGAATACAAAGTTTGTCAAACTCTTCAAGTTGTACATTTAGTGAAAGGGTGAACTTTTCATTTCATAAAGTTTGAACCATTGAAATTTTGAATTTTGAATTTTGGCGCTCGAATCAGTTTTGAAACCCTAGATGGTCTCAACTTAAAAAAGTCTTGAATACCAAGTTTGGTTCACTCATCATGATCTACATTTGATACATAGGCTATTTTTATATTTGACAAAGTGTTAGGAAAGTGTAGTTCTAAATCCATAAGTCTCAAATACACTTTCATAAAGTCTATGTGAGGTTAAAGACTTTGTGACTAGTGTTTACTAACACTTTCTCAAATTTAAGAATGGCCTATGTATCAAATGTGTATCTTGATGTGTTCTAACACCCTTGTATTCAAATATTTTTCATCTGAGGTCATTTATTGTCTCATTTGACCAAGTTTGACCAAGTCAAATCTTGGGTTTTTAAAACCTGTGACTAAAGTTTACTAAAAAATTTTCAAATGGTAAAATGAACCATGTAATTAAAGTAGATCTTAATGAGTTCTAACACCTTTGTATTCAAAAGTTTTTTATTTGAGGTCATGTAGTGCCTCATTTGACCAAGTTTGATCGAACCCTAGATGGTCTTAACTATAATGTCATGAATACAAAGTTTATCTAGCTCTTCAAGTTCTATATTTGGTTATGTATTTTTTTGATTAATCTTGAGAACTTGAATTTTTAGATAGTTTGTTTATGTATCTCTACTATAATGGAATACTTGCCAAGGTTATTCCCCTCATCAAAATCAAGGGCCTAAAATATCTCTAACAAAGATCCAAAGGCTATGATTAGATGTATGACGAGGCTACTCATCCTCCACTTGCACGCTGCAGGGATCAAATCCCAGAACTCTCCCTTTTCTTTCATACGTCCCAAAATAAAATAAAAAAAGCCCTCCTCCCCACGCACCTAGGGGCCCGACTCAGCCACACCACGCGACGCCTCCTCTTCTTGCCTCCTGCCGCGTACCGCCTACTCGCCCATCTGTCCCGTCGGCGCGGGGTTGGAGGATGCCGACCGCGAGGGTGTCGCTGCCGCAGAGGATGGGATCGAGGGGGAGGGCTACGTTGTTGTCAAGGTGGCCGCCACGGATGGAGATGGGGATCCAGCCGCCGTCAGTGGTGATTGTGCAGGTCTGCCACCGATTTGGTGCCCCTCCAGCTCCCCACCCCGTGCCGCGACTAGGGCAGAAGGCGACCATGGCTAGACTTGGCGACCGGCGGTGGCGCATCATGCCAGGTGCCAAGTCTTCTTGGGACCCTTCGCCGATGAGAACACCACCAGGTACGTCCGCCCCTTGCCTACAGTTTCGATATGTACTGATTTGAGTAGATCTGAAATTTGTAATGGTTGGCAGCCTGCTATTACTGGTTTGAGTGGCTTATTTGTGAAAACATCTTGTTGGATCATCAGCCCACGATGCCAGTGTTCATCAGCCGGCCGGCCACCCACCGCATTAAGGTCTCAATTGTCGGCGCCCAGGACCGTTGGCCGGATCAGTGTTGTGTCATTGTGTGACATTGAGGCACTGGAGGGCGTTCGCAACTAGGTGCTGGAGGCCGTTGGGAAGCGGCATCCAGTGTGTTCCGAAGATCATCACGGAAGCATCGTTTCAGTCCTGGATGGTAAACTAACATATTCTCATCATGCAGCAATTAGGGAAGGTTTTGCAACACTGTAAATAGCACTGCCTTTCGAGATCAGTTTTATATTTGTGATCAGTTCTAGAATCTACCTTTTTTAGAGTAACCC